>JACBWW010000005.1:1373143-1400084 GCA_020086605.1 Lanius collurio
GCCCGCCCCCTCCGCCGGGGCGGTGGGGAACGGAGGGGCGGGGCCAGAGGCGCGCCCCGCGGGAGCCGTGAGGGGCGGGGCGGCCGCAGCGCCGCCCGGCTCCCCGCCGGCGTGCCTGTAGGTGGCCTGGTGGTTCCCGGTATCTGCTCCGCCAGCGGCGTGGCCCCGGGACCCGCTGCTTCAACACTGCGCTCTGCCCAAGGCACAGCAAGGTCGGGAAGCTGGTAGTCCCGTCCCTCAGCCCTTAGGGCAGGCTGAGTGATGCCTGGGCTCTTCCCACAGGCTGTGCACGGATTTTGAGAGCTGAAACAGTAAAAACGTCCCAACGGGAAGGGGGAAAGCACAGCAATGAGGGCAGAACTATGTGACAGGACATCCAGGCAGCATTATTGTTGCTCCAGGGAATTGCAGACGTAAGGACAGGGGACCTTTTCACCACAGGGTTTCTCCTGAGCCCTGCTGTCCTCAGAAGCAGGGGTGAGTCCAGCAGTCATAGAACCTCAGAATATACTGAGCTGGGAGGGGGACCCTACACATGACTGCCCCAAAAATCACACCGTGTGCTTGAGAACGTTGTCCAAATACTTCTTTAGCTCTGTCAGGCTTGGTGCTGTGACCATTCCCCTGGGAAGCCTGTTCCGGTGTACAACCACCTTCTGGGGGAAGAACCTTTTCCTAATATCCTGCTCAAGCCTCCCCTGACACAGCTTCTCGCCATGCCCTCGGGTCCTGTCACTGGTCACCAGAGAGAAGCCAGTGCCTGCTGCTCTGCTTTCTCCCACGAGGCAGGTGTGGAGTCCGATGAGGTCTCCCCCAAGTCTTCTCCAGGCTGAACTTACCAAGCAACTTCAGCTGCTCCTCATATGGCTTCATCTCAAGGACCTTCACCATATTCATGACCCTCTTTTGGATGCTTTCTAATAGTTTTAAATCCTTTGTTATATCGTGGCACCCAAAACTGCACACAGGACTCAAGGTGAGGCTGCAGCAGCACAGAGCAGAACAACCATCTCCCTTGACTGGCCAGAGATGCTGTGCTGGATCCATCCCAGGACATGGATGGTCCTCTTGGCTGCCAGGGCACACTGTCACTAAGGAGCACAAGCGACAGCTGGGAAAAGATCCCACTACAGATCAGAGCTGGGCTCACATATTTTTCAGTTGCATTCGGAATTAAACAGCCTATCAGTTCATCGGGAGCACATCCATTGTGACAGAAACGACTCACTCCCAGAGATGGAAGGAAAGAGCGAAGGATTCCTTTTGCTGACATACAGAAGTAAAACAATAAGCTATACCTGTACCTCATACAATGCACATCAAATCATAATATCACTCAGACAGCAAAGGAAACTAATCTACCACCAGACTTGGCAATGGAAATAAGGGAAGCTGAAATCACATCAGCTGAAGATGTGGCTCAATATAGATATAATGAGTAAGAGGAGGGCATGAAATCTCAAAAAAACCCACCTAGTTTTACATTAGACATTTTCAGGATCAAGAAGTCCACAGATGCCCTTTTATCAAAGGCAATCAATGTGATGAGTATCTCAGGCCTTCTGGCACAAGACTTATACTTTCATTCTAAAGTCTCAGTCAGTACGATATAATTTTCTTTCAATTTGTACAGTGGAGAGATATTTTACAGAATATTTCATAGGTGTTTACAACATAAATCTTAAATCTAATGTAAAAATCTAAGCTATAAAATCCCATGCAAAGATGTTAAACATTGCAAAAGGAAGACCACAGTAGGACAAAACCCCACACACCCCATAGTTTTTGAAATATCTAACAGAAAACTGAATGCAGAAAAATTTGCATAACACAACATTTTTTCCCTTTTATCTGGGCAAATAAAAAAAATCAGGGCCTGAGGATTGCTTCTGCTACATTAAATTGCTGATAGACAGAAAAATAGCTTTGATATTCCTTTTAATTTACTAAAACAAGAACCCATTAGGACATTATTTTTTTCTTTGCTAGTTGCCGGTGCCTAAGCTCAAAAGAGCACTCTAGCCTTTTGTTATAATTATGTACCCATCATTTGTGGATATGTGCCAGTCAGGTTCTTCATTGCTGCCATCTCTCTCACTTTCTCTTGTTCTTCACAACCTGTCCTGCAAATCTGCAGTGCAGGTTCAACAATAGCCCCCAAAAGCTTAAAACCCCCAACGTCATTCCCATATGACTTCATTGTAAGCAGTTGTGTGCATATATGTTTGGCATTTGGAGCATGCACTCACATACTCTTTCTGTTTGCAAAATGTGGTTTTCTTTTTCTGTTACTATACTAGTCCTCAGTACGTGAACAGGAATCCATCTCTCCTTCAGATTCTCTGGGAGTTTTGGCACTTAAGACCCTTGAAATACTTAATTACAAAATATATTTCAGACCCTGCCTATCATCTTCACCTAAAGATACCACATTTCATTGTTGTCCTATCAGTGCCTCTAGTAAAAGAGCATGTAAGGCTATTTAGTACATTTCCGATTGCCTGTAGATAATTTGTTTCACCAAGATCCAAAGGTAACTTTCCAGACTAAAGCGTGAGACTTCTCTCACGTTTCTAAGATGTCATCCGTAATGAAACACTGCAACTACTAACTCATTCACTGTCTCAGCTAACACGATTTCCTGCTCCAGTTCCCAGAGTTCAGTTCACAAAAATAATCTCCTTGTCTTGTGTTTGGGTTCTTGTTCCCCAGTTTCTGTGTCTTTTGAGACCAAACTGGTATTTATGTTACTTTCCTGCTTCCTGGGCCAATTTAAGGACTGCCACATCCGATCACATATTCCCTATTCCCTTGCAATTTCACATGTTCCACCAGACACATCCTAATTAAAGTCCCGTTGTTAAACAATAACCAGCATTTAAAGAGGAGCTGTGAGGCTCCTGTCAGCCTGTTATGCTGCAGTTCATCCTCTGGTTTGGTCTGCTGTATTCCAGAAGGTGTGAAAGAATATCCCTAATCTCATATAATTCTCTGTTCTGCTTAGCCTCTTCTTTCACCAGAGCCATACTTGTGGGCAATGCATTTGTAGTTCTAGGTCCTACTCCTCTTAGTAGTTACATTAACTTTAGGATTTTCATACTGTTGTTTAGTTTCTTCATTTTTTTGCAGTCCTAGTCCCACTTTTTCCTGGAAAGCCGCATCACTTGGGTCAACCTGACTGACCATTTACTTCACCTATTTGTCTTGATGAACCAGGGCAGGATTTATGCATATGAAGTTGGCAACTTTGTGGTAGCTGACTCCCACCAGTTTAGGACCAACTACCTTCTCTCCCTCTCTCTCACCTCCTTTTCACCTATTGCAGGTGCACAGATAAACAGTGCTACAGAATAACCAGCAAGAACTTCACACAGATATCCCTTGATCACACAACACAATGGGATTTGTGGTGGAGGCAGTGTTTTTTCTTTCCCTTTGGAACAGCAAAAAAAAAAAACCAAACCCAAAACACCTTACATGTTTTTTACAAGTATCTTAAGAATGACAGTTAATTATATCAATATAAACAAAACAAAGCAAATAAAATCCCCAATGACCTATAGAACACTTCAGATTCCACTAGAACAGAAATCTGAAAAAATAAACCACATTTTGTTAGGACATTAATACATACCAGAAATTCTGGAACTTCACAAACTCACAAAGTGAAAGTGGGTATAATTTTAACTAAGTTTTACACTGCAGTTTGAAAATGCATTTATCATAAGAAGTAACTGACTTGGAAGGTGAGAAATTCATTCCTGTGGTATCCTGCTGTGATCCATGGTGATATGGAGCAAGATATGAGACATCCTGCTCAAGGGGAGAGTAGAAGCAATCTTTTCTAACAGTGTGACTTGCAAGGGTTATTTACTTACTGCTGAATGACTTCCCATTGCACATACACCAGGAAACTTTTGACATTACTGAGCTTTCCACTACAGTGACAGCTGCTCTGATTTATCACTGGGTCAAGGCTGAGGATGCAAAAAAATCAAAGGCTGGGCAAAGTATGATTAGATTAATGATGACAGGCTTCACCTGGAAACTGAGAGTTTGTTTTGTGAAGGATGTAAGAGGGGGGAAAAAAAAACCCCACAACATTTTGGATAGGAACCTCAGAAGTGAATACACACAAAGGGACATTCAGAAGCTGCATCCTCAGTCGTGGAAACGTGCACCCACAACGCAGTGATAGAAACAAGAGCGTCCTCAGAAGGCTCTTTGTGGAAGTGCTCACATCTTCTTGTTCCCTAGGTTTTGCTGGAAAGAAAGGTGTGAAATTAGACTCTTTTGCCAACCTGGAAGTACTTCCCAATCACCTTGATTTTTGCGGCAAATGTAATACCCTAATCCAGAAACATGATTCTCAAAATTGCACATCAGAGCCCTGGTTCAGAAACACTGAAGTGAATAAAAAATCGTCGACATTATTTCCAGTGGATCCAGGCAACTGCCCAGTAATATTACTTCCAGTTATTTCTAATTTAGGACTCAATGACCAGAGCTACTGCTGATATATTTTCCTTCTGTGAACAACATTTGTGTTTAAAAACAGGGGGTTTTTTCTCCTGCTTTTTTGCTGCTGCTGAAATTTGTGAAGAAATATATTTTTGTGAATGTTTCCAGTTTACTGAACTATCCATTGAAAAAATGCTTGAGGGCAATGTTCTAGCTTGGCTTGGTGAAGACCTTTAGACCGTTTGTTGGGGTATTCCCAGTGCTCTCAGACATTTTGTTTTCTTATCTACACTTGTATCTAAGGGAGAAGAGAGACCTTTTTTATTAATTAATGTTTTTCTTTCTCTGCAAAGCTGTGTGCTGTGGAAAGTTGCATGGTATGTGACATAAAAAAGAGTCAAACCATTTAGAGAACAATACATCTCAGTCTTATTGTGCTCTTATGTTCTATTTCTGAACTCCAATGCATTGCTTGGTGCAAACCTGTGCTGTGGATTTCTTCTGCCCTGCTCCTTTTAACTAGCTGAGGAGGTACAGTAGCAACAGCTGCTGGCACAAGGAGATAAAAAAGCCAATTTCAAAACAGAGCGGTTTTATTCTAGAAAGTCCAATGAAAGTACTAGGAAGTATTTTTTGCTAGGTTAAAAGGTGAAAGGAAAAACCTCAAACTTTATAAGGATATCAATGTTTGTATTTTGGTAGGTTAACAAGACACTCCTGTATAGTCTCATGTTGTAGCAGTGTAAGAAGCAATATTTGGAATTGGCACCAGAAATGCCCATAGAAATACCAGTAGCAAATACCAGATTCTCCCTGTGTTAAAAGTAAAGAGGCAAGAGATGCGTGTGTGCTCTGTTTTCAATCCTGAACTGGAGAAATGCAACTTAGAAGCTCCTATTCTAAGCTGGAGAATATTCAGAGCTAACTCTGAGAAATAGCTTTTCATTAAAAAAACAGTAGAGATGTCTAATAAATGGCTTTCTTCCACATTTTCCACTACGAATTTCATTGAGACATTAGAGAGACTGCCCAAGAGCATCTCTGTTTTCTGACAGGCTCATCAACTTCTTGCAATTACCTCAGGCTGTCTATTTAATAAAGTTCCTGGACCCCTGGCACTGGGTTTGCGACACGTCTCTGATATACAGCTTCATACTATTCCTCCTAAGAATGGTAACTCTGATTGCCTTCTCTGATTCCCTCACTTTCACTACCTGCCAAAATCTTCTATCTCAAATTCATGTCTCTTCAGTTTTTCAGAGAAAATGCATTACAGTAATGGGCTCAGTGTTCCTCCAGTACAGAGGTGTGTAGATGCCCAAACTGTTGGTCTCTTTTCCTTCATACTTTCAACCAGCCTCACCCTTAACCATCCTATTTTGTTCATAATCTAGCATTTTGTAACACACAGTCACACCATATTTAGAAATTATTGCACAGCAGGTATATTTTGCTTTATCAAACTATCCTTAATTCTTATTCACTGAGGAACTGCAAATTATTCCATTTCTTCTTAGCTAACTTACCCTATCTAAAATAATACTGTAATAACAATAATGTTATAGCATTGATCATAACAGCAATTATATTATTTCACTGTGTTATAAAATGACACACATAAAAAAAGAACAAGCAAAATCTTTTATGTTGTAGCTTTGGAACTTAAGAAAAGTAACTTTCAAGTACAGTGAATTTACTAAAATATATGCCTGGTAATCCCATTCTGAACAGAGTGCTCACTGAAAAAGTCACTTATACATCCATTAAGCTCCTCCCACAAAATAGAATCAACAAACCTTCCTGTCACTTTATGCAATGTCAGTAAATACTTCCAAAAAATACCCAGACTTTGCAAAATCTTCTCTTGCATCTGTTTCTTTATAATTTTAACTTTATAACTTCATAATTCGGGAATCATCTCTCATCCCATTCCAGAAACGTTTTGAACTTCATATAAAAAGATAAGGTTTCCTCCTGTCTGGCCCAGATATAGTTTATGCCAGAGATTAATAAAATGCTATCCTAATTTATACAATGAACAGGACAGATCAGTAAGTTTTGCCAGAATCAATGATCAGTGTTTTTTTGGAAAGTAAGAATAACTAAATCAGGCAATCAGTGGATGCTTTGCCTGATTTTAGCAGGAACAGCTGGAAGGAACACTTTCAAAATTTCATCCATGACCTTCCCCTCTAGTGAGCTTTTGCACTTGCTGACAGATGCTGCTAGCTTGATCTTCCTAAGAGAAATGCTTTAGCAGCCCTCTTCCCTTCCCTCAAATCTACTTTGGTTTCCTACTGTTGATGGTTTCTGGTCCCTCTAGAAGTTACAGCCCCAGGCTCCCTCCCATTCAATAGCTGTCACAGAATACCTATACTTCTGTTCCTTACTCTTTTTTTATTCACATTCATCTTTCTACAGTTTTCCTGCCTTTATATCATCCTAAAGACTTTTTCTCCCCATGTTGCTTTCCCATCATTCAGTGAAATGTCACTATCCAAATCTTTGTGCAGCAAGAAACTTACCTTCTATTACTATACTTGAGACCCAGGTTCTGTGATTCCTAAACCATGTTTCACATTATTTGCTTCGACAGCTTTGTCCCCCAACGAGCACCCTTGGTTAGCATTGAACACTGCAGTCAGGGTGATGTGCAACTCCTTGTTACCTTCATTACATTTTTTTCTCTTCCAAAAGTAGAGCTTACAAGCCCTGCCTGCAAAGCATGACCCCTTTGTATCAAATTCAATAGACACAGAACAAAGTGAGCCAGAAAAGATGGTTCTTGTCTCTCTCTATTAAACAGACAGAGTACAAATCCCAGTTTTGGAACCAGCTCATTCAGCCTTGCCTCAGGGATATTTGCACCGTGGTGTGTCACAGTGCAGCTGTGCCCTAAGTAAACTTTAAAAGACCATTGTACAGACTTGTGACAGACAGGCATAACAGAGAGGCATAAAACACTTGAAAAGCCTTAATCGTCGAGAAAAAGAAGAGTTTGTTAAGGACAATATTTGAAAGAGAAATAATTTAATCCAAAAAAGCAAACCTGAGTCAGAATCTCCAGGCAAAATTTCTGTCAGTGGGATAAACCAGCATGGAAATCACCCTCCAAGAACAGCAACAAATCCCTCTTCCTTCGGAATTTTAAGGCTCATATAGACTGAGCACAGAGCAGAATCCAGGGAACAACATTAGATGCCATGAAAGGCTTACTCTGCTGCTCAATTCAGAGACAGAGAAATGAGCTGAAAGCTCTGGTGTTACTAAGGTACCTTTTATTCACAGCTCAACTGTCTTTCATGTTTAACATTCATTACAGGATGCTGACCTGGTGTTTTCTTCTGTACTCTGATACGGATTTAAGCTGAAAAACACTGTGAACAAGATTGAATTACTGACACAGATACATTAATTGGTTATTTGATATTATCATATTCTATGTTCATCACTGAAGTCATTAAAATTAAAACTTCCTTCAAAAATGAGAGAGAAGACATAGGCAAATGTGAAATTGCCTCTGAAGCGTACAGAGACATTAGTGACATGGGCATTTGCCTCGGCAGTGCAGTGAGACATGTGGCTGGCACATGCTCCTGAGCAGCGAAGTCTTCCATAAAGATAAATGCATGACTAATTGCAGTCTTCCTTCTCAGGTACCATGGCAGCAGGCATTACCAAGACTGAGGTCAAAGTATTAGAATAATTAGCCTGAGTCAGTGGTGGGCCAGTGTTTGGCTGCTGTGGTAACTTTACTGGAGTGGAGCTGCATTGTCAAAGCCACCTCCAAAACTGGTCTCTATAAATGCTCCTTCTAAACACAGTCTGAGTCCCAAGGGAGAAAGTAGGGCAAAAAGGAAAGACCAAGAAGTTAAGACAAAGGAGGACTTGGGACACCTCTCCTGATGACCTTTCTTCGTAGCTATGGGAAAGTCACAGGACAGAATAATCCTGTGCCACGGAAGAAGTTAAAAAGGCACAAGCTGCAGCTGCTGCCAAAGTTTTTTAGGAGAGCGACTGGAGCGAGCAGCTGCAATTTGAAATTAAACTCTTTCCTTCTCCAGTTCTTTTCAGCAGTGTTTTCTGGAATGTCAAAATAAGGTCAGATAAATGACATACTAGTAGTCTTCTTGCCAGTGAAAACCACAAGTTCACTACTACATTATGTTTATTTACTTACTGTTCGATAAAAAGAGTTTCCCTTTGAAAGTTCATTTGAGGAACCTGTGAAACTGAGAACAATATTTGGATATAGCTCTGAAGAGTTAATGGAAGTTCTCTGTGCTCTGTCTGAAGTCAGGTGGGGTCCTCTTTTTGCATATTAGTTGAATGAATACACTGGGAATATTTTACTTTGTTTCATGTTTTTTCTGTTTACAAAACTTACACTAATAGCCCAATTTCATGCAATTATCTGAATGAAAACATTGTTCAGTTGAATTCCCATAGTCTAATCTTACTAGTCCCCTTGGCTGTCTCACTTTGAATTATGTACCAAGGTCTGCACATCAGATGGAATGCTGCTGTTGTAAAACTGGAACCTTTCTTTAGAAGTTGTTTTCAGGGGTCTTCTGCCACATGGGCTGTTTTCATTGTCTGCAACTGAAAGCACTTTAAGGAAATCTGATTTTAACATCACAGGCTTGCAATACATATCATATACTTTAGCTAGAGTGGTTTGCTGTGTTTTTGTGGTAATGACCCAGTTATGTTTGCACCACAATTGTACCTCTAAATGTCCCTTGAGCTGCACATATGGGGCAAAATGTGGCTTTATGAATACACAGGGGAAGAAGAAGAAAAGAGTAAGGCCATACAGAGAATTACATCCTTCTTTTCCTTACATATATAACACAACTGTCACAGTTTTAGAAGGCTAGCAGTGGATGATGTTAATACTCCATTAATGCCAACTTCAAGTCTGGTATTCAGATATCGTAAGGCTGGCTAAAGAATCATACAGGTCTGGCTCAGTATGTACTTTTCTCTATTTGGGGCTTTTACAGTTTGTATCTGCAAGTTTTACTCCACAATCTATTAAAAAAAAAAGTGATTTTTTTTTTTCTTTTTAAGCAAAATCCAAGATTTATTAAATCACATGACTCCAGGAACTAGGACTTAAAGAAAAATACCAAAGAAGCTGAAACATATAACAGTCAGGGACAATGTGCTATGTTTCCCAAATCACGGTAACGACTTAACCTAGCCAACTGACTTGCCTTTCTCTAAAGAAAACATGCATCTTGAAAAATGTGGATAACGCCATACTGTGGAGTGTACTTCCTTGAAGCTTTGGAAGGTTTGGTTCTGTTCCAGTACACCCCTCTCTTCCTGTTCCATTGAAATACCTATCCTACATTTCCTCATTTGTGCTCTTTTACTGTATTTTTGATTGATTACAGACCTTTTGGGTAGGAGGAAAGCTTTTTTACATCTACTTTGGAGAGAACTTGCCTTGCTTGATTCAACCAGGACAGACGTAATAGATTCTTTTTAACTGAAGTTACCTACATACATTTATTTGAAACTCAGTCTCTAAACTCCATTCCTTTGTTCTGAATGGAAAGAAATAATATTCATTTCATTATGAGATAGGGCAGACATCAGCCTCTGGCCTTGCCTGGCTCTCTCCTTTGTCTGTAGAGGAAGGCTTCGATAGCCAGGGCTTTTCTTGTAGATTGATAATATTACACGAAATTAATCTCAACCTTGATGTCACATTTTGGATACCCATAAGTCCAAATAGTAAAATTAAATTCCTTTTTCATTTTTGCTGCCTTGAATATCTTCCATCTATTATTTTTTTTGCCCTAAAGGAACAGCTGCCTCTCCAGGCAGTGAAATTTCTGTTCCTTATAAAAGCTACACATCTATCTGACATCATTATTCAGGTCTCCCAATGACCTTCATCAAAGAGGAGGAATTGGAGACATCATATTTTGGTTATTAAACGGTGAAAAATAATCAGAAAAAGAGGGGAGGGAAAAAAACACCAGTAAGTTTTTAAACAGGAGAGCAATGAAGAACAAACGCACCATTTTTACCTTTCCATTTCCCATTCTGTATACTACTTATATAATCACACACCCTGATAAACACACATAGATACCCTGTTATTAATTATCTTTAAGGAATACTTCAGATAGTAAGGTAGGCCTCTCCCTTCTTATTTTGGCTGGCATGCTCTATGCTAGTCCCTTGTCACTGAACCTGCAAATGTGGCCATTTTACTTACACAGTATTTTATTTGTGAAATTACGCTTGGCCCAGAAGAATGTCTTGGGGAAAACAAATTTCATTTTGTGCTATATGCCAGCCATCCCCATCAGAGATATCAAAGAATAAAAAAAATATATATTAGCTCTCTAAGGATCCTTTCATTTTCTCTGTCTGCTTTGTTAGAGCTGCCACAATAGCTCACTCCTTGCAGAGCATCAGACAGACAAGTGCAACATCTCCACTCATTTTGCACAGAGAATCACTCACAAAGCTGGTTTTCTCTCATTAAGCCTCTCTAAGAAGTTACTGATAGCAATGCAGGCCTTGGCAATTATTTAACATTTTGAACAGACAGACATAAGTGGACTGGCTGTCTTGATGCTGCAGCACTTCATTCTCACATGACTGTCTGGAAATTCTGCTGCCCTGAATCTCCGGTTTCTAGTGAATGTGTAGTAATACACCAGCCTGTTTTCAGGAATGCCTTTCACAGGCATGGAACTGTATAAAAGCTTTCCAGCATTTATTTGTTACATGCACTGCTGGCACAAAAGTTTGCATTGGAACTGGAAAATTAATAGATTACTATTCTGATTTAACCTTCCTCTGTCTTTTACACCTTTGCGACACCCATTCATATATATACATGCACCCATACATCTATAAATATACAAGCATTTGATGTCCTATTTTTGGAGCAGAAATCAATACTAGCTTCCCATTGCCAAGTGGCTCCCCAGAATGCATGGCCATGAAATTTTGCATTAACAAACATCTGCATGTGGGACATAGAGGAGGAAAAGAGAAAAATGTTCAAATGAGGGCATCTTTCCATTTCCCACTTCCAAAGCACTATATAAACAGAAAATTGGAAGGGATCAAAATCCACATTCTTAGAGCTTCTTGTGTATCACGTATTGTATTTCATTATACATCTTTCAAAAGGCTCCACCTACTCCCCGAGACTAGAAATCTTTTAATAGCATGAAGTAAGTCAATCTTTCTTTCATTAATATTCATATATGTGCCCTAGTTCTTACATATAAATGCACTAATGAAGATTCCCTGCTGCTGCAGCTGAACACTGCAGGACTGGGACCCTTTTGTGCTGCCCTGTGTAGCACTGAACTACGTGGTGGGCAAACAGCACTTTCTGAACAGCAGCCACTTCACCTGCTTTCTGCTCCCTTAGCCCTCCCGCTAATTCCTTGGACAGTGAAGTCTCAATTGAGGGGAGTTATGTTCTCATTGCAGCAATGTGAGAGATAGCAGAGGCTTGTATGTTGCTGTCCTCAGCGTTGAAAAGACATTTTTAATAATCTCTGCCAAGTTATTCAATCTTCTCATCTTTTGCATTATAAAACATTCCCCATTTTGTGAAAGGGAGACAATAGAGCTTCTCTTCTTCCCAAGGATTTCTTACAACCCTACAGCTTCTGGTCTCCATTTAGCACTAACTCAATCCCTTTATGCAGCACCACGCTGATGTGTAAACTTAGCCTGGAACAGAGTCTGAAGGCAGAAGAGACCATTACGATCATCTAGGATTTTTCTCAGGGATTCCTGCATGAGGCTCCACATTTTCAGTTGCCAAGGAAACAATTATCCATCTTTTGCATCCCTCCCCATCCGTATGCCTCCTTTCCATTTTGCTGTTTCTTGCTACAATAAAAAGAATCTTGTCAAATGTCCTAGTCCCCAGCTCTTGCATCCTGACCTCCACCATAAAGAAAGAATAAGAAAGGGCGGTGAGGATCCTTGGCTGGGAGTTCAGCCTGAAGTTTACCTCCTATCCTTGAATTTTGTGCTGCAGGTGGACAGCCCTTTGAAAATTATCCTCTCAGCTGCAGATAGCTTATCAAATGCTCTATTGTTTGACAAACACAAGACATATTTTTTTTTAAATTTCCCAGCAGTACAATTTAAATTACCACTTGATACATTTGTGGTATCTTTCCTTTTGCCACAGCCTTAGCTTCCTTACAGCCTTGTGCAGAAACGCTTTGGGGGAAAAGGCACACTTTATTATAACATGCAGCTGAAGAGCAAAAGCAATAATGAGGGGAAAAAAGGAAGATGCAAAAGATGAGAAACTGTGTAGGAGGAAGATAGAAGGCAAAAACTCTGCATCAACTAGAGATTAAATTAGATGAAGTCATAGCCAGAGATAAAATTTTGGAGTCTTAGGAGGTTGAACTTGGGTACCTTCAGGCAAGTTACACATCTGCATGATTCCCTAAGGTCTAATGAGTTCCACCTGGATAGTTCTTAGCTTCTGACAGTTGCATTGATTTTATGCCTTTAAATACAACTCTGATCAGGCTGTGTGAAGGACAGAAAGGTGACTCACCAATGCAATTTGTAATTTGAGATATTTCCCTCAAATTCAGTGGAATTATATCAGTATATTCTGCTCCTCAGTGTGCACAAGAGGGAGGATGAACACAGCAACTGCGGGAAGGGAAAGAAAAGCCACATACTCACAAAAAGCTTATGGGGAAGAGGGGCACCTTCAGACACGTTTTGATAATTCACCACTCAGGGTGATTGCCATGCTTTCATACGTAGCCTAACAATAGCTCACAAAAAGGAAAGCAGACTTACCTTGCAAACCTTTGAACTATCAGATGACCAAAGAAAAGTCAGATACGTGGAAACTGAAACATTCCTCAGAGTTCACTTCTAGGGAGAGAGAAACAAGGTGGACCACATCAATAAAACAATTGCTGCTTATGGTGAGGGAGAGATGCTTCAGCCCTTCCTCTTCTCACTCATTTTTGGAGCTTGTGGAGGGATTTTTTATTCTGTTTGTGTATGAGTCATAACAGGAAGATTCTGAGGATGGCCCAACCATGCATGTATACACAGAAGGTGTTCTCATACAATCACCATCATGGAAACACTGAGCACATGTCCAGTAGACCTGGCGCCAGAGCCATTGTGCCTCTTCTGGGACTTACACTGGCGTACTCCTCAGGACAGAGCTATGCCATTGCTCACTATCAGCCTGGGAAATCTGGACTTTTTGGCCATTTGAGTCCATTTGTTTAAGGAACTGCACCTAAATATAGCCCAGAAAGATGCACCATACTAAAATCCCTGAAATCTTTTTCGGCTGATATCACTTGCCTATTTGGTCTGGGGTAGTTGTAACAAAAGTAGTAAGATCTGTGTATGGAAAAAAAAGGATGGAGAAGACAAGTTATTTTTATGAATGTCAACAATATCTCAGTTTTCTCGTTGGCTATTTTCCAGTCAGGCTGTACAGAGGAATGTTAGAGGGAAGCAAATAGGAAGAAAACAGCAACAATGTACCAATACAGTTTCAAATATCACAGTGCTGTTAAGAGAAGTATATCGAGGAATATTTACCCACACACCTTCAGGCAGGTGAGTGTTAATTTCTCCTGACTCGAAGGAGAATAAAGAAGACACTGATCTGCTGAAAACCACAGCTAGACAAAGGGAATGGATGAACAGCAGTGTTGAGATGAGTCAGAAAATGCCAGTCTTTAAGAGAGAGTTGAGTTTGGCACTTGACCTCAAACAGGTGTGTTTATGCTCTGTGGAAACTGTTGAAACAAACGTGTTTTCTGGTAACACTTATGTACAAATGCTCTCTCTTTGTTTCATCTGATGTTTCATCTTCTGATTTCCTTTGGCTGAATAAACATATTTTTGGGAAAAAGAAGATATTCTTGAGCCCCTGGATCAGCTGCTGGCCCCAAGTGTTGGGTCAGTGCAGTACAAAGCAGGCCCTGCTGGCTTCTCTATTCAAATGTTGAGTGCTGTATTCAACTACCCCGGAGGGGACGATGTGGAGGAAAAAAATCATCCCTGGCTGGCAGTGACACGACATGACTTAGCATGCCAGCTGCCTCACAAGCCTGTGCTTCCTCCCCTAGGCAGCAGTACACAAAATGTGAGAACTCATTATTCTCGTACAAGAGAAGCAACTCCATAACAACAAAACAAAGCAAGCAAATAAAACAAAAGAAAACAAAAACCAAGAAATACCCCCCAACAAACAGGTAAACCTGAGAAAGGTTTACTGTCACTCGACTCTACCATTTCTCCCACTGGGCCATGCTGCATATTTCCCAGGCAACCACTCTCCTGCTGCTGCCTGCCCCTGCCAGGCTGATGGCAGGGGAAAGGGTATCAGTTTGCAAAAAGATAATGATCCTATTCCTCACAGACACAGCACAATCTTCCCTTATGGCAGAACTGAGCACATTAATTGAGCAAATGGCACCAGGAGGCAGAACCTGAAGGCTCTTTCTTTTTCTGTCCACAAGGGCTTTCAACTATTCAGCGCTTGTTTGCACTACAGGACATCTTGGCAATGGGATGGAGGCAGCAGCGTCTCCTCCACATGCCTGTCTGCAGATGTACTGGGGAAGAAAAGGCTCTCTGCTACTTAGGAAGCTTGAGAGGGAGTCAGAGAGGGTCCTGATCATGGAGGTCTTGTGTCCTGGAGCTTGCCTCTGGATCCAAGACAGACCCTTTGCGCACTCTGGATCAAAACCTGCTCATTTCACTAAATCTCCCCTCAGATCTTGAATGTTTCAGACTCATCAACACCACCCACTATGCTAAAACTTCCCTGTCTACTCCCACTCACATCTCCCAGCTTTCCAAGCCTAAGTAGCCCCTTGTTGTCAGACCATGCATGATCATTCTTCATGGCTGTCTGCATCACTGTCTTCTGTCCTGCTACTCATTGCCAACCCCTGCTGTTAGCAAGTGATTTCGTGTTCATTTAGATAATAGATTACATTGTTACATTAATGAATTAAACTGCTTGCAGCATTGCTCTGATCTGCATGAGCATCTCCCGGACTTCTCACTGGCTCTGTCATTTGGCTTCCTCTTGGTGCTGTTCACACAAGCTGTACTGATGTCATTTTTAGTCTCAAAATGCAGTGTATTGCTGACTCATATGCCCAACACAGTTTCACATACATTATCACTATGCAGTTACTTTTGTCAACCAAATGTATAGTCTCATCAAAGCACAAAAATCAGGTTTGACAAGTTTGCTTACAGGTCCCATAAAAGTTGGTCAGTGGCATTAATCATATTCTTTCACTTAGTTCTTTCCTAACTGATCCATACAAGCTTTCCTTTACTTCCCCAGGAACTAAGTCTAGCCAGACTCCAATTACTGGACTCATTCCCTGAGGCAAAATGAATACTAGTCTTTTTGCTCAGTTCCGTGTCTTTAACGTGCCCTGACCCCACCTTTCTCTGACTGCCCCTGTCCTGCTCTCCTTCACAGAGTAGCAGGTTCTTTTTTGCTCCTAGAGAGGCTTAGGGGAAGGGATTGAGGCTTCTTCCTCTCCTTTGCAGAACACTGCAGAGCTATTGCATGTATCAAACTTTGGGCTCTGGCAGGGCAGAAGGCAGGAGAGAGAACTGTGGAGATCTGCATGCCCACAGTACCACCTCGGCACCTCCACAATGTGTGGGTCTGTCCCACAGAAACAGCCCTGGTCACAAGAGGGACTAGATTGCCTGAGAAAAGAGTTAGGAGTCAGTAGGGCAGAGGTGGGAAGTTCTCCTGCCCCTGCTCACACTTCTAACCTTTGTCCAAACGGTTTACCAGTACTGCATCCATGATTGATGATGGCATAGAATCATCCTTTTGGTTATTATCATAAGTGAGGTTCAAATGATACCATTCTTCATTACCTTCAGGCCTATTCCTAAGTCTGCTGGAGTCTTTTCATTAGCATCAATTAGCATAAAATCAGAGTTTATGCTTGCATTTCCCTAGAGGTATAAAAGATGCTTGCACTCCTCCTCTTCCTTTTTGGGATGCTCAGCATGGTCAGCAGGTCTCCCCTGCAGAACAGCAGTAGCAGTTGCGTTTGCATTTCCAGAGGAGTTACAGGGTTTCTTTCCACTTGCCAGGCCCCTTTCATGCAGCATACAGCTTCAGAGCCACTGGTGGGGCTCCTTTCCACCAAGCCAGATTCTCTGACTGCAGGATTCACCACAGGATTAAAACAGATTTTCCCCACAAGTCCTGACAAAAATCAGCACTTATTCACCTGGAAGCAGACTCAAGATCATGCAGCTGTTGTGCTGGGGTAACCCGTCACAGAAGCCTGTTTAAAGAGCATATTTCAGGCCACAAAAAGCACGTGAGAAACACACATTGCACTGTACAGAGGGTAGATGCAGCAGAGTCAGTTTTGGATGAGGTTAGTGTATTCAGCAAAGCACTTCAAGTGCCATTTGCTGAGAAAACCTATTAATAAATGGAGACAAAGGCCATAATAAACTAAAGAGCAACTGCTTCACAGTTCAGAGAGTAAATACAGTGCCCTGGGCAAGGAAGCGAGATGGCTCAGTTACAGAGTGCTTGGCACAGACCAGCTCAGACCATTGATAACTCTGCTTATCACAAAGAGAAAAATCATGATGATGGGAGAAAATAAATAAAAGAAGGAAGAAGAAAAGTGAAAGAGAAGGAAGCCACAGAAAGCTAAGCTTTATAGTGTGTGCATTGACCTGCGACACTGTCTGCCTGTAGTTAGAGGGCAAGGAGGCACATACCTTATTAAATATCTCTTTAAAACCCCAGATCCTTTCTCTGGAACCTTCACTTGTGGTAAAGCAAGCTCATATATGGTTCTGAAAAATTTTCCCCAAGTTTTCCTTAAATATAAGGTGCAAACTGCAAGCAGTTTGCTTCTCAGAGACTCCTTTTAAGTTACACTTTTTCAGCAAAGCAGATCATTGGCTTCTCAAGTGCTTTCACATCGCTCAAAACCTTGAAGCATTTATTGGTGAAAGCCTGGTCTCCTTTGAACATTTTGAAAGTGGCAATGAGAAAAATCCAAAACAGACACCTTTTTTGACTCATTTTTTTTCTCATGGGGCTGAGATCAGGATGCTGCCTTTGCAGCTGAAGAGAAATATACTGGGGAACAGGGAAAAGGTATGAAAAAACCCCCCAGCAATCCAAACAGCTCCTCACCTTCATCACAAGTTATATTGTCCATCTTCCTTAGTGTAGCCAAAAGCATCTCAGGAGCAATGGATTTAAGAAGCCAGGGACTCCTGTTGCTAGTCAAAGGAAGAGCAACTGAAATAGATGAATGGAACCCCATGACCTTTTGCCATCCAGATTTTGCATTCAGATAGTTCCATCATTTTGCCGTGAATCTCACAATCAATGGTTCCAGCACTAGATGTGTCAGAGCTGTTAATTTTTGATATCCAGCTAAGGTACTATCTATCCTCTGTGCAGGCACAGCACTGTTGCCTGTGATCAAAAGCAAGGCCTGTGATCAAAAGTATGTGTTTGACTCCTGCTGGAGAAAAGCACCAGTGATTTCCTTACTTGAGTGCTGAATGAATATCCTGTTCACTTTTGCTTTCCCTCTAGTATCAACTATTTTTTTGACTGAAATCCGTGGTCTCTTTTTTGTGATTGTATGTTCTCTGAAAATTCTTCTGCTACCTCTGTTTCAAGGCACCTGGATTATAATATCTCTCACAATGTTTCCCAGCTCTACAGGGTTTGGCTGGGATGGAGTTGATTTTCTTCACAGCAGCTCATACAGTCCCATGGTTTGGATTTGTGTCCAAAACAGTGCTAACATGGAAGTGTTTTAGCTATTGCTGGCCATTGCTTGCACAAGGTCAAGGCCTTCCCTGTTGCTCTGTCTGCATCCTCAGCAAGAAGGCTGGGAGTGGGCAAGAGGCTGGAGTGGTACAGCTGATCCCAGCCGACCAAAAGGATGTTCCATACCACAGAATGTCATATTCAGCTATAAAAACTGAGGGGAAGGGGGAGGTTCCAAAGGTAGTTACCCAGGGACTGGCTGAGATTTGCTCTGCTGGTGGTGGTTATGAGTGACCTTGCATCACACTGAGATTTCTTCTTTATTTATTAAGCTGTCTTAATCTCAACTCAGTTTTATTTCACCCCTGTGTTGTTGAGTATTTGCACCGTGCTCAGCATTTAAAAATGTCATCTAGCACCAACCTACTTTGTGTCATTCGGATGTACAGCACAGCACGCTGGCCAAGACTAACTTTCCAGTGCCACCTAATTACTTAATTATATAAGAAATAAGGCAGAATTTTAAAATCCCTTTACTTCTTGGCACTGACAGCGTGTGTGCCTTACACTCACTCACCCGGGGCAGCCGAGCCGAGCCGAGGGAATGTGCTGGCGCCCTCTGGCGGCCGGCGGGTCCGTCCGCCTCGTCAGGGCCCGGTGCCCGCCAGCAGCGGCGGCTCTGAGGTGCGGTTCCCGGAGGTAGAGCTGGGAAGCAAAACACTTTATTCCAGCACTCCCATGGACTGCTGTGTGCACGCCTCACTTTGGGGACCGCTGCTCCACAGGCTGCATGGAAAAATCTGGTGGCGGGGGGACCACATTTTTCCAAGGGGTTGAGCATACAATCTTCCCCTCTGATCCCCATCCCAGCAGTGGAAACTCGGAACGTCAAAAAATTTTCTCTTTCCCATCGATTTTCTACTACTCTTCAACCTACAGCCTGCTTCCCCCACAGCCGTCTTTTATCTCCCCTCGTATCTGCTCTCAAAGCATTTCATCCCCTTTATCCATCATTCCCAGTAATTCCAGAACCCCTCACATCTTCTCACGGGAGGCAGTGTCTCCAGCCCTTGCCTACCTGCAAACACCGTCATTCCTAATATTATTTTAAAGTCTTAAAACCCCTCAAACCCCGCCCTGTGGGGTTTGCTTTCCCTGTCACCTTCCACTACGCACAGCTGCCTCTCACAAGCCGCATCCCTCTCCCTGTGCCTCTGGGAATTGCACCACGTTGAGAGAAAGGAAAGGAGGCAAGGGGAGAGGTGAGGAACCGGGATCATTCAGGACAGGGGTCATTTAAAAAAAAAAAAAAAAAAAAAAAAAAGGGGGGGGGGCAGTCTGAACCCAGAGGGAGCAGGGAAATGTGACCAGCACACACACAGAGGAGAGCAGATTTCTGGAGTCTGTGTTTCTGTGTCACAAAGAACAGGGTACAGGACAAATAATCTGGCGTATGCAGGTGAAGTGTGGTTCACCCTTCATCAATCCTCCTGCAGTCTCCTTCCAGACCTGCTTTTATTGTTCCTGTCACTCCTGTTCTGTAAACTCCTGAGGAGGCCTGTTCATGTCTGAAGGAGAGAGGCAGATCAAGGATATTTAGGTATGGAAGAAAACTTCAAAGAGAGCAGAAGAAAGCTTTTCTCGAGCAGCCCAGCAGCTATACCCCAAACCCTGGTCATTGGAAGTGCAATTCAACAGCAGCCTTTCTCTTTGTAGGAGCATGAATTCTTCTCTGTGGTTTTCAGACTGGCCCTGACTATCAAGACAGGATGAGAATTTTCATCACAGGGTCCAGACACAGTAGTGGGAATTACAGTAAGTCCTTCTTTTAAACTGTACTTCTCCCCTTATTTTTTTCTCTGTGACATTACTACTTTTTTTTTTTTTTTTTTTTTTTTTTATGAGTTTGGAATAAAGAAAGGGAACTAAAGTGACTTCTTTGTATTTAAAGAGTTCACATATCTGAGGCAATATGCTGTCCAAGTACAAATGGGAAGTGCTCCAGATGCCTCCTGGACTTGTGGCCTCCTTCACCCCATACGCACGTGTCTGCATGTGCCTAGAAAAGCCCGTGCACAAGTGCAGCCTGGAGATAAGTGTACTTAAACTACCTGGTGTGCCTTTTCATTGGACCTTCTTACACCATTAACACAGGGGTGACAAGTCCCCACTGAAATGGAGTGCTGCCTCCTGGCTCATGGCGGGTTCCCAGGGCTGCCTGGAGAAGCCTGCTACTGTCCCTGGAACTGCTGCTCTGACAAATAGGTTTAAGTGTGGCTCAGGATCTGTGTATCAAGCTCCTCTGGTGAGCAAAAGCCCCAAAAAGCAGACCCTTTGATAAACAGTGCAGGGGCCTTTAAATAACAGCCATTATCATTCATTATTTGCACAGCCACCTTGCAGGAGAAAACATAAAGGAAAAAGGGCATTGCAGGAAATGCTGATGCAGGTATATTTGCCCTGGCCTGACCAGAAGAGTAAGAGAAGACATGAGAATTTACAAGCTGCAGATCCACTGCTCCACCTTGGGTTTGCTGGGGAGATCCAACACATGTGCACAGGTGACCAAAGGACAGCAACCTGTGCTTCAGAGACCATTCTCCTTCTCCCAGACCTCCATTTACAGTTTAATTTGACATGAACGGCAACTAGGAGGGCAGAGCTGCATTGGAAGTCAGACAAGCTCTCCTCATATGTATAAATAGAAATATAGGTGCCAAACTTTGGACTCTAGCAAAGTAAAACATAGCCACTGCACTGGAAAGCACAAGCCTCACATGCCAGGAACAGCAGCATCACTGCGCATACACCATGTCCATGAGTACCCCCACCTTCCCAATTTTAAGAGCCATACCCACCTAGAATAAATCAGTTCGGCTGAGGTGAACACTGAAAGCATCAGCAGAGATTCCTTGGGGCCCAGAAAGACTTGGGTTTGCTCAAGGTTGTTGTTGGTAATTTTTACCAGCTGGTCAGGATTGTGGTCTCCAGGTGCTGACATTTACTGCAGCTCCAGTGGGTTTGAGAAGACCCTTCCCAGCCTCTTATTTGGTGGCTGAAGCCCTTGCTGTTTCCTCTCATAAGGCACTGCAGGCTCTGTTAAAAGCAACCCTGTTTAAAGTGAGAAACCGCTTTCCCCTCCTGGGAAAAAAGGGTCAGAAAGTACAATCTCCAACTACAATGCATTTTTAATGTGTTTTGGTCTTGGACAACAGAGTGACAAGTACTTTTTTACAGTTTTATTGATAAGTTTTGCAAAAAGAAGAAACAAATAAGACACCATAACACAACACAGACACGGAGAAACTACATTAGTTAAACTATCTGTTCTGGATTTACAGCTGTTGCTGATGTTAGATCATTCACTAATGTCTCTCATATCATGACCCAGTAAATTCCTAATTTCCCACAGAGTACTTAACACTGCAATTACCTGCTAGCTGTTTAATAGGACACATGATTTTAAATTAAACACTGACTTAATCAGTTTGCTGGACAGACAGAGTTTTAATTGCGATTGCTCAGTTGGGTCTCACCCAGTTTAAGGCAGCTGGGAGAAAGGGTCCATGACCTCCTGTTACCAAAGTTTCATATCCTCCTAGAAATTCATTGCAATGGTTTCTGCAGTGCTCCCTGTTTATTCCATGGAAACATGAGACAGAAGGCTGTAAAACCAAGGTGCCAGTACTCACTGATAAAATGAGCCTCCAGTGCTAACTCCAGGTTTACGTCCTGAGGCAATCCCCTCACCTGGCAGTGCTGTGCAGGGCCATCCAGTGATTATCGTGTTTGCAGAGGCCATTCGCCAGACACTGAATGCAGAGTGTGGCCCTGGACTGTGGGCAGCCAGTGCCATTCATGGAGCATCCCTCTGGCCACCCCTAAGAAGGGGGAAGCTTACCTAACAAGATGAATCCCATGGGCTGGAAACCCATGCAGGGGTCATGACGTTAGGAAAGGTCAGCAACAAACCCAGGCCGGTCTTACTCTCCGTTAAGAGGAGTTGTTGAGGAGCCACTGGCCTCCTCCAAGGTGACATTATGGCATAATAGGAGACACTTTGCAGATGCCTCCAGCTTGCTCCTGAGCAAGCCTCCTGGTGAAAATCAGGCACAGCCCAAAAGGGCAGGTATGGCAATAGCCAACACATGGTGGTTTCAGCATTTTAATGTCTATCTAAGCCCTTCAAAAGTCACCTGGTAGTTGGCAAAGAGAGGAAAGGGAGCAAAGGAACTGAGGGCTCAGGCTAGAAGAAAATCCAGACCTGTACATGCAGCTGATGACCACACTCCACTGGGCACAGCAGGATATAGCAGGGAGCTCTTGATAGAGCTGAGCACAGCAGCTCTGAGCAACCTTCTGTGCTTCAGTGAAGCATCTGAATGCAGATGCTCTTCTGCCCTGGGAAAAAAATACATCTCACAAACCTAAACATGTTACCTCAGAGAGAAAACTATTTATTATTAATGATACTATTAGTGCTCTTTTTTTCAACAGACTGAGGAAATGAAATAATAGTATCTGAAAACTAAACAAATGTTCAGACCAAACTTTACCTAGTGAGAAGCCAGAGACACAAACTTTGCAGTGACTTAAAACAGTTTAATGTAATTCCAAGACAAAGTGTGATTACATTTCTACACATATACAATATGCATATGTGAGTTGACAAATTCTGATTAATAACTCGTTTCACCTCAGAGACCGAAAAAATGATCAAAAAGAAACCGTGAATAACAAGCTATAACATAGTTCACCACAACGGGACCTCCTTTCTCACCCTACAGTTAGTAATATTACAATTAAAATAACTATATTCTTCTATAATGTATTTTCTGTTAAAATCATCTCATAAATTTACAATGCTATTATTAGTTTCCAAGACTAATATAAATTCACTCCATTTTTCTACAACGAAAATGATTATTAATTAGAAGCACACAACGTCATGATGAAAAACACAAGCATTTTTTTTTTAGTAGCAAGAACTTGATTGGTTAAGAATTAGTTTTCTTGTAAAACATTCTAAAGCCAAGTAAAATATCCATTCTTATAACATACCTATAATATGAGACTAAGGAATAGGTTACATATAAGTCTACAACACATCAGTTTGTTTTTGTTTTTTCTTTTAAAAGAAGAAAGACATATTACTAAAAGAAAAAAAAAGAAAAAGAGGAAGGAAAGAAAAAAAAGAAAACAGAAAGGGACAATTCACATAGGTAAAAAAGCAGTACACAAGAAAATACTGTTGCACACAATAATTTTCACAAAGATTAACATGGATTAACACTCTTATTACAGAAACCATACAGTGAAGGAACACAACGGCTCAGGGCTTTTGTGGGCTTACTGGGCTGAGATGATACTGTAGAGAAAGAACCATTTGAGATCCAGAGCTGGGGCAGGGGCATCTTTTCCCTTGCAACTGCAATAGCGTTTCACAGCTCTGCCCCCACCTTCCCACAATAATTTTGGTGCAGTGTATATTCCACTTTCCATCCAGAGTATGCTGGGCTTGTGGCAGTTGAAAGGTATAAAACATTCCCTCCATTTCACCCCTCCTGTTTTTAAAGGACTTTACAACTCATTAAAAAAATGTTTCACCCATTGGTTAATTTTTAACTACCCAAAATCTAGACTTTTCACCTTCCGATATGCCCCTCTTTCTTCTCTCTTTCTCACTCCCTCTCTTACTCCCTCTCTCACACACACTCCTTTATTAAAGCTATTAATGACACTTCCTCTCCTTTCAGAAATTGGATTTGGTATGAAATATACAGGCTACATTCTGTTTCTGCCCAAGTAGAATCTGGTACCCAAAACACCTTGATTGCTTTGTTGGTGAAACATGGGATGTGGACATCCTTTTTTACACCTGAAATGGTTGTGCCCTGAAATATCTGTGGAAGTTCTGTTTCAAGAATACAAAGCAAAAAATTTACAGAGAAAATTAAAAAAAAAAAAAATCAAACACATAAGGGATAACAGGATAACAGAGGTGTTGTATGTAACCATGTGAGGTGGAAGCGTTGCAGAAGCGCTTTCTTCCCTTGCTGAGGGCAGAGGTGCTGTATGTAACCGTCCAGATCCTATGGGATGTGCGTTGCCAGTGTTGGAAACCCCTTCTTGCCTAACAAGCTTTAAGCCAAGGTACTCAACAAGATTCTGTGGCTTCTTGAGTTTGCTGGTATTTTTAAGTGCGACTCCGCCCGAAGGAGCAGAAGAGCCGGCAGGAGCCGGGGGCAGTGAAGCCTGTTGATTGAGTGGTGATGCACAGTGAGGGAAGGTGGATGTTTTCCAGCTGGCCCGAGCGCTGCTGGCAGCCCTGGCTTGCCGTCTGGCTGATGGCTGTGGCAATGCGGACTGCGAGGCGGGGATGCCAACCCTCGGAATGGCGCTGAGGGAAGAGGGGGCGGGCTGCACTCCCCGGCCCCACGGCTCTGATTGTACTGAGAGAGCACCGGTGCCCAGCTGCAAAGCATCGCCCATTGCTCCCTTCCACCACCTCTGCCGGGAGCTGACAAATACACCCCCTCAGGCACGGTGGAAAGACCAAAGGAGTCCTCCCGTGAGCACCCCAGCTCCACAGCTGAAGCTCAGATGTATATATACATATTTTTAAATGCCAATTCAATGTCGGGACCTCAAAGTACCATTTTGCCCAGCAGACATTTATTCATTGGTTACCCAAGTGAGAGAATACAACAGAAGAAACTAGACAGCTAAGTGAGACCAGGGAGCGGGAAATGTGATATATCAAAATGCAAAGTACAGGGTAGCAGCAAGTGGGGAACAGCATTAATGGAAACTGGCATGTGCTGAGAAAACAGAGTTGACAAGGAGATGGTCAGTGAACTTTGTGTTTTGTTTACTGGTTTAAAACATTTCTGTGGTGGTGAGCATCATTTGTAAGAAAGGGGTGAACAGATGAAAGCCAAATTACAGCACTGCCTCTGAGTGGCTCACATACACACACACACATACACACACACACACACACTCTCTCTCTCTCTCTTACAAAAAAAAACCCTACCCCCCCCAAACAAAACAGGTATTCACTAACTTAGGAATTATTTGTTTGGCTAATGATTTATCACAGTACAATACAATCCTTCTTATGAATATCCTTCATTCTCCTGATGTGGGTATCTTCATCCAGATGAGGATCCTACACAGAACAGTGAATTTTGTATCATGCTCCCTGCTTCAACCCAGGGAGGCCTGATAAAGCACGTTATTAAAATAAGTGAACAAATAGCTTATCTGTTGAACTAAAACTTCAAAGCGGGTGGAGTGTTTTTTTCAATCAGACTTTGGAATACATTGGATTACTTAATCTCTGGACTGACTTTCCAACACTATGTTATATCTCAAAACAGAATATACATATTAAAAACACACTTGTACTTTTCCATTTTTAACGGGCGAAATTAAAAAGAGGCAGCTGTATTGAGTTTTTGAAGGTGTCACTTATAAACACAAGATTTCCCTTAAAAAGTACCAGTTTAAATGTAAACTATAAAACACTGTAATAACTATAAAATGTAGCCAGAAAACTGTTTAAGTAGCCACAGTCTATTATTCAGTTCATATTGGTTTAAAATGTGACTCATTAAATATCTTCTAGAAGGCCAAAGCATTTTACAGTAGCTATAAACATATATACTTACATGTGCATTTTAACATCACAATTGATTAAAATACATAAAAGAGTAATCTATTCCTTGGTTTAATTTTTTTTCTTTTTAAAGATTCACTGTCCTCAGAATTCACTCAAGCAACAATGACCAGGGTGGGCATTTATCGCTATTCTGCCCCTATGGAGTTCAGTCTTTGAATCAAAGTTCAAGCTGGCTACATGATTTCAGAAAGGCTAAAACCAGGATGAATGCCCACATTTGAGGTAATTATTGCCATTAGGTCACAGTTTGCGTAATGTAAGTGTATTTAAATCCTTCTTTTAAAAAAGCAAAGGTATCCCACTGTACCAGGGATACCCATTGAAGCAATCAGAATCCAGAATCCTGATCAGTGGGTTTGCTTCCAAAGGAGCCAGAGGTCCCAGAGCACAAGGCACTCCCAGGACAGTTGCCAACCAGCCTAGAGCTCAGGCAAGCAAGCCTGCAACAAGCCTTTTTTAATTTTCAAAATTTTTTTAAAGAAAAAGAAAATATAAGAAAAAATGCCATAAAATAGACGGGTAACTTTTCTGATCAGAATTCCAGACCAAAGCTTTTCTATCTGTCTTATTCCTTTCCAAACAGTTTGCTGAAAAATCAAAATACATCGGCTTAAATATTAACTCTATGCCAGCACTGCAAAAACTCCTTGGTTATTTTCTGAAAGTGGGATAAGCTTTGCTTTTGCTGAGCATTGTTGCCCCATTGCTTTCTGTTTCAAAGAGGAAACCTTGTTTGAAAGAAATAAAGAAGAGAAAGAAGGAAATGAGGAAGGAAGGAAATGAGAAGGGAAATAAGGGAAGGGAGGAAGGGAGGAAGAGAGGGAGGGAAGGTGTGGGAAGGGAAGGAAGGGGAGAAGGAAGGGGGGAAGAGGGGAAAGAAAGGAGGAAGGGGGGAAAGAAAGAAGGGAGGGAGAGGTTCAAATCTTGATTTCTTGCAATCAAGATTTGATCTTAGTAATCCCCTTCCTTCCCTTCCCACACCTTTCTTATATTTTCTT
>JACBWW010000005.1:1400484-1530384 GCA_020086605.1 Lanius collurio
ATGGTGTCATTCTTGGGGTGCCTGTGCAGGGCCAGGAGTTGGACTTGGTCTTGGTATGTCCCTTCCACCTCAGCATATTCTCTGATTTTACAAACCCACAGAACAAACCCAGTGTTCCAAATCCAGAGTAAACACTACAGAAGCATGCAGAGCATCCAGAAGCTTATCCCCACTACACAGCTCACCATTTGCACACTGCTATGTCACCACTAAAACACTTAAATCAATGTGAACAATAATGAGAGAAGAAAAAAGTTCTTGACATCCCCTACGGTTTAGGATAGCAGCAATATTTAGTGTGAATTTCTCTGCTCATCAAGCCAGCTACTTGAAATGATGTCAAAAACTTGTGAGAGAGAGAGAAAAAGAAAGAAGTGAATGGAAAGATTGAGTTCCACGGTGTATCCTCATTGCCTGGTGCTCATGACTCGTGGCTTCATTTAATTTATGGAGTAGATGGGATTCTCTTTCTCTCTTTTTTTTTAAGTTTCTTTGGTTAAAGAAAAAAACAGGTTTATTGCCCTTCAAATTTGCTAATGGAATTGCCTTCAAACCAAATTACAAGACACAATCCCTTGAATGTATAAAAAAAGGAAAAATGTCCCAGTCAAAAGTGTCCCTTTCTTGGAATGTTTTACATATTACAGCAAAACTACTAGAGAGAGAGAATCAGAGACCTACCCAAACCCAATTTGTTTGGTACAAGCAGGTAAAACCTGCCAAGGAAGATGCAATTGCATTTGCTCTCTCAAATGACTGGATTTGACCACTCTACAGTGAGATGTGCTTCCACTTTGGTTTTCCAGTCTGCTCATGTTAGTGGTTCTCTACCCTCCCTCCTGCTTTCTGACCTCACAGCAGGCAATGGAACATCCACCTCTGAGGAGAGACAATGTCTGTGCTCCCTTCTGCTTCCTGCGCAAGCAGAATGCAAGAGGACATGATGGGGAAAAGGACCACTTTTTCACTCTGCCAGCCATAAGCCACCCATAAAACATCCAGTATCTAAACATTCTCCTACCCCCTCAAGTTTCCATGCCATTTACAAAGGAACACCAACTAAACCAAACCATGCCAATCCCATTTCCTCTCCAAAGGACTCTGCAAGCAAAACCAGCTGGCTATTACTATGTGTGTGGTACTGACAGCATGCAAAGCTTTTACTTCCTCTGCTGAAATGACTGTTTCCCCTGTGACCAACCACACCTTCAGCCATACAATTCCATTATAAAGGTGTGAGGGAGGAGGTGTTGCTCAGCTCCCTTAGACCCCCTAGCAAACACAGCTCTCATGGAGTATTGCATCATCAAAGCAATTTGATGGCTGTGCTGTGCATCTCTTGCAATCAGCATCCCATTACCATGATCGTCTGGCAGACCAGCAATTACACAATAGACAATGTGAAAGGTGGCTCCTCTGACATGCACTGCAACCCTTCTCTCTGCCAGCCTGTGCTGTTGTAACAGTTCCACCCCCCAAAATCAGATTTGAGCCCACGTGGGGGAGCAGGCCAGATGGGTACACAGGAAAATGCAATTAATACATGTAAAACATTACTGTGGCTGAGACTACAACCTTCCATACTTTGCCAATTTTAGGCCAGAGTAACACATAAACAAGTATTTAACTGAAGTTCTTCAGCAAAGCACTCAAGTGCATGATTAACTTTTAGTCTCTGCTGAAGTCTTATAATTTTTCACTGGAATTTAAATTCAGTCACTGCTTCCCTCTATTCCACAAGAGCAAGTGATGCAAATGAAACCATCTAAACTGTAGCAACCAAAATAGCTTAACAAAATTCCACAAAAAATAATTATAAAAGAAAGGAAAATCTACATCTGGAACAAACAAAGAAAAAAATCACACCAAGCATCCGGGCCTGGGGACACCAAATTAGTCTTCAATGAGAGTGGAAGAGCAGGTGAGGAGCACTGCCCTGTCTGCAGCCGTGCTTGACCCAGATAATGCCATTTGTGTGTGTCAGTGTGCTTTATCCAGTGATGGGACTGAGAGCCACCCTTGCGGCTCCTTCCATAGCCCTGTTTCTGAAGAGCCATCCAAGTCTTCCTTTAGGAAAACCAAACCCTTAGCATGTAGTGTGGCCTTGTGTCCCTTGCAAGGGCTCAGTGATCATGGCCTAGAGCACAAATAAGTCTTAATCTCATATAAACATCCTTTCAAACTAAGTGATGGTGAGCTGGACCCTGGGGCACCAAGGTCCTTACCTGCCTTTGATCCAGCTCTCCTGACAGATCATTACATTAGCTGTTGTCAGGTGTTGGCCTCTGAGGGAATGTTTCTGGACTGATTCTGAAGTGCAGATGTGACCCAGAGGATAACTCCTGTTCCTCAAGGCTGTAGCCACTCTCACTGAGCAGTCCCACTCCCACAGATTAGTGGCAGAGTTTTCATCATTGGAATAATCTTGTTTCTCCTTCCTCCTGCAGTTCTCACAATCACAGTAAACCTTCCAATGCCACTGATGAAGAGATATAAAATTAACAATAACAACAATAAGAGAAAAAAACCCCCACAAAGTTTAAGGAATGCGTGTGCAATTAAAACCCAGAGTAAAATATAATAATAATAAAATAATAATCATAATCATAACAACCACACAATAAAATAACATTATCTTTCCTTTTCATGACATAAGCAGCATGACGCTCTCATTCCCAAACTGATGAGAGAGGAGAGGAATGCAAGAGAGAGAGCAGGGCTTTATTTTCCTGCCTCAGACAAAAGGGGACATGTCTTTCCAAAGGAAGAGCAGGGGTAAGGTGCATAGGCTGCTGGGAGATTGCATCCTCATCTACAGTATATTGAGCTGGAATGAAGGACAGGCAGGAG
This sequence comes from Lanius collurio, assembly GCA_020086605.1. NCBI lineage: Eukaryota > Metazoa > Chordata > Aves > Passeriformes > Laniidae > Lanius > Lanius collurio. Next base: position 1,403,335 of record JACBWW010000005.1, read on the forward strand.
AAGAAAACTGTGCAAGAGTAGCCCAGGAACCAGAGCTGGCAACCAGGAAGGTTATTTGGTGGTTTGCCAGAAGACAATAGCCTTGTTGAACAGCCTATGCATAGCAGGATCCCTTCATCTTCCAGGCCAGCCAAGCACTTGCCACGATACAGTATATTTGTGCTTGTCTTTCTGTCAGCTTTTCCAACCTGAGAGAGCCTTCTTCCTCACTGCCACTCAGGGAACCCATCCCTCGCCACCCTGCCAACAAACCTGCTATTTTCCAGCATCTTGCAAAACACCTGACTACTTCATGCTCTAGTTACAAGGAAATGTAGAGAGGAACTGAGCAGCCCCATAGACTTCAGCTTTCGTAGAAACATTCTACCAAACGCCTTTCTCTCCTTCCACCTCAGGACATCCACAGGCATGATGGTACTGATGCACAAGTGCAAGTGCCATTACTCCCCTCTGAACCAAACCAATGATAGGAAAGGCTCTCTTTAGAAACTGTTGAAAAACAAGACAACCATGTAGCATTCCTTGGTGTGGAGGACCAACGTGCTCTCCAGTTCCAGGGTCTCTCTGCCACTGCAGGCGTTTTTTTGGGGTGTAGGTGAGAAGAGAGGAGGGGAGGCACACAGTGTCACAGCTATGTTAGAGTGGGTAAGGCTCTATGTATTACAATACTCTTTTCACTTAAGAAACCTGAGATTGACTCAACTGGATTTTCTCATGCTTGCCTCGGGACTCCAGCTCTTTCCTGACCCTTTCTCATCAATAGACACAGTGAGAGATGTTGGCAACAACTATTGTTTCCCCTTTCAAATACTAAATTTTTGTTCCCATTTCAGATGCATGACCAGGACAACCTGATGATGAGGGCGGACAGTGTCCTCCCACTCCATTGAGAACATTAGCAAACAGCAGAATGAGAATTCAGTTTCCAGGGAGGAAACCTGCTATTTCAACAGGACAGAAACAGACCAGTCCATGAATGAGTCCCCAGACCCTCTGGGTCCTCACAACTGACCTGGTTGCTTCCAGCCCATCCAGTGCTTGACAAAACACCCAGTTATATGCACTTCTGACCCCAACAAGCCTCCCCATCACCTCGCCAAGTGAGCTACAATTGATGATGTGGGAAAAAAACCCAACACCACCAGCAGGAGAAAATCGGCAGTAACACCCCCCTCTTCCTCCCCCCCCCCCCCCCAAAAAAAAAAAAGAAGAAGAAAAAGAAAGAAAAAGAGCTGAGAGTAAATTCCAACTAGCCTCAGTCAGTTTCTAGGAGTACCAGTGGAAGTAAACCCTTAAACCGCGTCTGTAGTTCGGTAAGGCACTACGAGGGAATGATGTAAAACTAAGACTGTGACAGTTGTAATGGCTGTGCTGAGGAACACACCACAGAGAGAAGGCAGCATCTGCACGCACACACACACACACACACCTGGACAATCACATTGTTACATGCCTATGTTATATCACTTTTCTTTGTGCAATCACGTTGAGGAATAGTCTATTGGTATCATTGAAGTTCAACACAAAAGAGTAAAAAGGGGTATGACCTGTAAGTGCTACATTCTACCGGGGCTGGGGGCAGGGGGTTTTGGGGCAGCTAAAATGTCTCCTCCTATACTGAAATGGCTAGGGATTGAAAAGGAACACTTCCAAAAAAAAAAAAACCCACCAAAAAAAACCCAAAAAACCCAACTGAAATCCAATATACATTATTACAGATCTTGTTTAGGAATAGCATTTCTCAGGGATTTATCCAGTGTGTTCAAGAACAGGGGGAAACACCCCCACTGCTTCTGCTCTCAATCAGTGCTACATAGCCTGTTTTGCCCAGGTGTGTTTAAGTTTAGCAGTGTTAGGTCCAAATTTAGAGCACTGGGACAACATTTTGTCCTCCACCCTCAGCCTCCCTTACCCACTTTCTTTTACCATTAAAAATCCTCCCAAACCTATGTATACTTTGGGATACAAAAACTGCTATATAAACCCTTTGAAATGCTGGATAAATCCCTAGTCCATATACCTATAGGATTAAAACCCAATGGATTTCATTTTAGGTGTTCTGGACAACAAATTTCTAAATGTAGCTCACTATTGGATTAAAATAACCTTTAAAAGTCTGTTGGTGAAGTTCTTCAAAAGATAGAACCCGCTGGAGGGTCCTTCTCCTTCTCTCTTTCTCTCTAGTTTGGTGCAGAATGTTGGTTTTTTGTGGTTTATTTTTTTTTCTGTTCTTTTTTTCCATTTTCTTTTTTTTTTATTATTTAATAAAAATTGTAGAATTGGTTTTCCCCCTTCTTTCCTCTTTTTCTTTTCTTCCTTAAAGTCTCCTTCATTCAAGTTTCACATGAGCCTCCCATTGCATTGTTAGTTTGTCATGTTCTTCAATACAAAAGCGGCTGCCTCACTCCCACTGGGATGGGTGCATCTCCCGCTCTTTATTCCAGTGTTTAGATGTAAGGATACTGGTTGACCTTGGTGGGGCTCAGTGGGTATCCAGTGTAGACTGTGGAGGCTGGAGAAGCACTGATATAGGTCTGATGGGCAAACTGAGCCTGGTACTGACTCGGGTGGATGGTGGGCGAGGGCAGGACACGTGGGCCCATGCTGACGGGGACCTGGTGGACGATGCTGGTGGGGTAGGTGGTGTGCTGCACCGCGTGGCGGGCGGAGCCTTGCGAGGCCACCAGGTGCGCGACGGTGCCCGTGGAGCCCAGGGCAGCGGGGGCAGTGTATGTGTACAGGTGGGGCTGGGTGGGCAGGTGAGCAGCGGCAGCCGCAGCCAAGTGGGGATGAACTGTACCGTGGCTGGGGCTATTGTGTGGGAAAGAGTATGGGGCCTGAGCTATTGTTGGAGTGATGTAGGCTTGCTGTCTCCGGTGACTCCCTGTGCGGTCAGTCGAGATGTGCTGCTGGGCCTGGATAAAGACAGCAACAGTGATAGGCAGTTACAAGACAAGAGATGGCTCTTTAACTTCTCAGTAGTGCCTGGGAGCCTCCCTGCAACACCAGGATGGCCTCAGAAAAGTCTCCTGAGCTCCTCCCGACACCCTCAGCATCACCAGTCTTCCTCTGGAAATGGGTGACAGCAGTGGGTCCCTCACAAGCCTAGGAAGACCCTGTAGTTTCATACATTGACCAAAATGACCCCAGAAGGTCAACAAGTCCCCCAGTTTGAGCTACAACCTGCTGACACAGCTACCAAAAGACACAACCTTGCATGCCCAGCTTCCAAGAACATCTTCCACAAGTTCAGTTGCTCAGGCAAAACATGTTTTTTTGTTAGTGAACACTCTGATGACAAATTGTGGTGCACAGATAGCTCAGGAGAATGAAACTGCCTAACTATGCCTGAACAGGCAATTTATTTTTGCTCAGTTTGGGTATTTGCAGTTAATAATTTCCTTGGTTAGTTAAAATAATCACGTTATTTTTTAAAGAGAAAACCCTCAGCTTGATTAGATCCTGCAGGTGCCTGGTGACCTCATTGTCATCAGCTAAAATTACTTGAGCACAGGCAACTTCTAGCAGTGGGATGGGACCAATGTACTTTTTTTCCCCAGGGATTTTCAAAGTTGTTTTCTAGCATTGCATAAAAGTGTAAGGAGTTTTCCCTGTCATTTGTAGTCAGAGTATTAAATTACCAATAAAGTATGAATTAGAAGACAAGAAGGAAAATGCTCTATGCTATTTCCTTCTATTCTTCCAAACCTTTTAATCCTCTTTTTGTAAGCACTCTCTGTGATAGTATTCTGGTCTGAAATATGGTAGCCACACTCCTCCCCAACTCTTGCAAAGAGCATCTTGCCCACTTCCTCCATTTTCACACACTTTTACTTCAAATTTGTTCACATTTGTAAATTTCCTCTGCATATTGAGGGAGAAGCTACATTCTTCTCCACCAAGTTATTTTTCTTTTTAAAAAATAGTTCTGCTTATATCCAGCTCTGGATGCTCAACAGCACTGTCCTGTGAGCTCTCCAGACTTTCTTCTCTTGAAACACTGGTAACTGAGCTGTAACTTCTCTACTCCTGTCAACTCACCTCAGGGAAGAGAGAGGCCCCAGGTGCAGGATGTGAAAAGGGAATTATTTCCTGCAGCTCCTGGGGAGCTCCCTGGAAGTTCTGATCACAGATTGTGAAACGTCTCAAGAACTGCATGCTGCCAAGAAATGGGATTTGTCCAGATCTCAGCCCAGCTTTATCACAGGAGGGATCAAACTCATTACATGAGGTCATATATATGCATAGAGGCTCTGCTTTGCCTAGTCCCACCTGATGGGGACTTCTCTCCCAGTCCCGCTGCCAGGCTCATGTACTTTCTTCAGCTGGAAGATATTCTCCCCATGGTGTACTTACAGCATGGAGAATTCAGTCCTTCCTACATGCTCCTGCTCCACTCCTCTGTGGCTGAGCCACTGCACTTTCCCTCTCACATTATTCCCACCTGCACTGTTAAGACCATCAGATTTCAGAACACACAGGAAGAGTACCCCCAGCCCACTCAGGGGTGTGATCTGCACACCTCTCTGCCTGAGTTGGAAGATCAGGGTCTGCAGTCAATAGAAACAAGCTGATCAAACTCAACACAGGGTGCAACTATCACTAGACTGGAACAGGACAGCCCATGATAAGAGTGGTAGGTAATAGCTGGATGATGCACCACCAAAATCAGTTTCAGTTGACTTACCTGACTTAGGTTAAGAGGCTGCTGCTGCTGGAAATGTGCTCCTGGTCGCTGCTGCCTATAGGCAACGGCTCCAGACGAGCTCCCTGAAGAGTGACCGCTGGTGGAGGTCACGGTGCTGGAGGACTTGGACTTGTAGGAGGATGAGTGGTGACTGGTGGTGACTGTGCCAGGAAAGGAAACACATTTGTAGCTTACATGACATTCTTTAATTGCTCACCCTACCTTTTCTTCACTGAGTCTCCTCCAGAGCAGCTTTTGGGAGGAGACGTACAACAGAAGCAGGTTAAGAAAGCTCTTTCTCTCAATTAACCGAATACTTCAGCAGGGTCTGATATACACAACCAGCCTGTTATCCTAGAGGCAATCAGACCTGATTAACTGCACCCAAAGCAGGTCTGGAGCAAGCTTTATAGATCCTTCAGAACCATGAGCCAATGTTCTGCCAGCAAAACAGTACAATGCAGGTACAAATCCCAATGAGAGGAAGGAAAGTATGGTGTGCACAGCCTAAAAAAGCCCTGGCTTGCCTATGGGAAGGGAGGGAGAAGGAGCTGGTGGGGAGCTCACCGTTCGAGCCTTTGCGCTCACCAGCAGCGGGTCCAGAGCAAGGACTGCCAAGCAGCTCAAAGCCAACTGCCTTAGGCCAGACTTCCACCACTTGCTGAAGGCCCAGCCCAAAAGCCCTTTTCAATACATCGTACTATCTAGCATTGCAGAGGTTCTGGATGAGCAAACCTCATCAGTCCACAATGAAGATCCTGGGGAAATGTTCTTCCCAGAAATGTCAACAAGTTTGGATGAAAATTCACATGTTTTTCAATGTCTAACCTGTTTTAAAGTAAGCCTATAGAAAGGCGAGGCAGCAAAGGTTCACACTTGCATTTGGGTGCCTTTCATGTCAAATGTTGATCTAAAGGCTGCATTCGTTCTTGGGTTTGTATAGAACTAACTGGGACTGACACTTGCCCCATGACTCCTGAGTGAACCATGGCACATAATTAATGCAATATGGCTACCAAGAACAGATGTGGCACTGAGAGAAGTGCAGGAGCACAGCTTCTTTGGAAAACAAACCAACCAAACAAACAAAATGAAACTGAACAATGAGATTCTTCCAAGATAAATCATTTATTTCTTACTAATTTTCTTGACGGAAGAGGTGCAATTTACCTGGTGCCAGGCTATCGCACTCTACCAACACCTCACTGGCCTGGGTTTTCAGTGGTGGCACGATGATTGTTCGGGGGTTCCCACTGCAGTGAGTCTCTGGAACCCCTTTGGTGTCGTAGCTGTTCCCATTATTCTGCCCTGTGCGATGTTGCACGGCGTAAGGGCTGTTGTTGCTGGAGGAATCAGAGTAGGGGGAGTCATGCACGGTGACACAGCTGATGACGTTCTTCCTTTGCTTGGACAAGGTGCTGCAACACAAGCAGACAAGTGGAAAGAGTGAACGGACAGTGATCAACTTGACACCATTAGAAGGCTCTGCCCATGGCAGATGAGCTCCATAAGGGCAAAGCACAGCCTTCGGTCCTCCGCTTGGAGAGAGGCTGCTTAAGCCAAATCCTGGGCTTCAAAACTCCCTCGTTACTATTCCAGGAAGGCTTTCATGGAGGTCAAGGAGTGAGTAAGACATTGTGGATAGATCTTATATTCACACTGCTTAGAATAGCACTGAACCAGACTGCCAGATTTATTTTCAGACTGCTTTTTATGTATGTGTGCAGTAGAAGCCCAGCAGTTATACTATGCTTTGTTGCAAGTCTCACCACCCACACAAGAACGTGGCGGTTTCTCCCAGCCTTTCAGCAATGATTTAATAATAGATGCTATGACTTTTCATGCTTAAATTCCATGAATCTACAAAACACACACAATTCTATTTACTAATATGGTACAAAGGACATATATTCTCAAGAAGCATTTGAAAATGAGGAATGAATTACAAAGAAATTAGTAAAAAAAATCAATGCTTTTGATTTTCTTTCCTTTCTCTGAACAGGCTCTGGGTCTCCTGACTCTAGTGTAGATTATCAAGGTCCTGCTGCAACTAATCTATGACATCAAAAAAGTGATTAAAAAGGAACATCAACACTTCCAAGATTAGTGCTAGAAGTTCATTAGACTAGACTGCATGAAGACGATTGGGATTTGCTCTGCTATTGTGTCTAATTATTCCTCATGGTTTCTCCTTCCTGTTATGAGCTTGTTTAGGGAGAAAAAGAGAGAGTGAGAAAAAGGAGGGAGGAAGGGGGATGGTGAAGATTTGCTTAAATGGCTCACATCCTTGACAGTGCACAGACCTTGACTACAGAAAATAGCTGTTATGTTTCACTGATTGCATTATGTTGTTATGGCAACTGAAGTTTTTAAAATGATGAAAAGAAATGGATAGCACATAAAAAGCTAAGTAATTAGGCTTAACGGTGGAAACAGCCCCAACAGGAACAGAAATGACGTGGAGAAAAAGGAATCTTAACTTCATGAGCGTGCACTTTAAACAGAGAGATCTCTTTCCCATGGAGTGTCCTCTCTGTTCTCTTGGTCTGGCTAGTCCAGTCCAGGGAACAGCTGATTAATGGTCTCAAGTCTGTGATAGAGCTGTTTTTGCCCTGGCCTCAGCATCGCTTCATGCCCAAAGAAAGGTGGAGCAGACACTGAGAACAGTTTCCTTCCAGGGACATTGTTTGCCTTATTTATTTTTCACAGTCCTAAAGGAGCACTGGTGGGTTCCCTTCAACTTGTACATCCCAAAGTCTCTCTGCCAGCATTCACAAACTGCAATTCACCACCCATCAGGGTTGAAAAACTATTTTCTTTTCCTTTTAAAGAACAGCTTGGGGTGCTGCATTCACAAACAAGTTCCCATCACACAGAGTTTCCACGGGCTATCATCACAGGAGCCTGGTGTGCCCCAAGGAGGACAAAAGACCATGTTGTTCTACTCACAGTGAAAAACACGACTTGAGAGGCCCCTGCCATCCTAAAAGATTGTCACTTGAAACAGGGTACATGATAGAGAAGGAGAGGGAGCTATTGCACAGCAGTTGGAAAGCAATCCTTCCAGAGGCAGGGATGCATCAAAAAGGAAAATGTACAACAGCAAACCCTCATATTTTGGCTTTTCACAAGGAGCTGGAGAGCACTGGATTAGAAATGGAAAGAGCAGTAGCATATCTTAGATGGACAATGACTGTGTGTAAAGAAAGATGTAGCAGTTTGGATATGCTGCTATGAAAGAAGAATATTAAGCCAATAAAAATGACTAATATTGCATCAATATTCCCCTCTCCATCAGTAGAAAGGCCTGTAATCACACATTTATGAGTATCCATGCTGCTTGCCCTTTGCAGCTACCCTTGGCTGCCAGTTGGGAAGAGAGATATATTCTTTATCTCTGACAGTTATTACATTTTATAAAGAAAAATCAAGTCACTAAAGAGTTTTCTGACAACTGATAAGGTCTAACTGTTCTTTTACAGTCCCTTCCTGATCTAAGAGGCTGAGCTGCTGAACTGGAAATACTTGCTCTCAGCTGACAATTGACATGAGAAGGTTGAGCTGTAGAACTGGATGGGTAATTTTCTGTGTAATCTGTGCTATTTATTGTTTTAGTATGGGCATATTTTTCACCAGTTTGATTGAGGACTTGTCAAAGCAGGGACCCTGGGAAGTCTTCTCCTTCAAAGTGTTAAAGCTCCTCAGCTGCAATACAAAATTCAAGTATAACTCTTTGATTAAATAAATAAGTGACCCCAAACCCAAACCTTTCCAGAGAAAGGGTCCACACCAGGGTAGTAACTCACTTCATGGATGGGAATCCGATAAGGACCAGACCTATGGTCCTGCTAGGCCTTATGCAAGTGCTCAGCACTGCTAATACGTGTCGTCTCTCAAAGTCAACTGGACTATTCCCGTAACAGAGCTAAAGGTCATGGGTAAATATTTGCAGGATCAGGGCCCAAGTGATCAGCCTCTCGATTCAGCAGGCTGTATCATTTCAAGCACATGAGGAGTCTCACTGAAAGCAGCTGGATTTCTGTCTCTAGGAAAGGTAACAACTGTAGTTAATGCTACAGCAGTCAGAGAAGTCAGTTTGGTCCAATCATACATGCCAAGAGCTCAGCACCTGCTGTACCAGAGCCTGCCCCAGAGATGAAGGGTGGGAATTTCAAAAACATCAAAGGCCCAACTCATACTGAAAATCAGTTGATTTAAAGGCTTAAATATACACTTTAATTCAAAATGGAGGTTTTTGAAAATTCAGCCCAGCACTCAGAGTCTTCATGCTAGCTAGCAGCTTTCCTCTTTCCAGCTCCCTCTAAGGACTCACTCAGCTGCTCTTTCCACCTCGCAGTAACCCAGGAGTTATCTGCATGAGGCCCAGGCTGATGGATCGCCTTTCCTGCTCACAAACTATCAGGACTGAGAGCTTTTACCTGTTGACAAAGCACTTGCCTACTCAGCAAGCTTACTGTATAACTATAATTCAGCCACAGCTTTTGGGGATGTTTGCGCTTACACGGAAAAATACTATTAAAAGTCTTGTGCCCTTCCTATTAAGCTCTCTCCAAGCCTGGTAATTGTTTCCCCTCCTGCATGCACAGAAGTGGCAGCAAATGTGATTTAGTAGTTTGGGGAGTTGGTCTGTGTTCTTGGTCAGCTTGTATGCCTGCCTGCATTATGTGGGGAGGTGTATTTTAATTCTCCAGAGGAGGGACGGGGAAAGATTGGTGAAGTGGCAGCAAATCCATCTACACAGAATGAAAAGCACTGAGCCAGGAAGGCTTTTTAACCCTTACTGCCAGGGTTTGTGTCATCCCTTCCGGAACAGCAGATAAAATAAGCATTGCTTTGTACATTTATTATTAGTTTGTGAGTAGTATCCCATTCCCACTTGGTCCTAAAGAGTTTATCCTCAAACTTGGACCCAAAACAATTCCTATCTGTCCATTGTGCAGACACAGAGTATGACCATGCCTATTAAGTAAAAGCAGGTCTTGGAGATGGCTCTCTAACGTAACTCACATTACCCTCATGAGTGCACAGCAGAGATGGATGTGGGTCCCTATTCCCTCCAGCAAGGAGAAGCCTGATAGAGGAAAGGGAAGGAAGGTACCCTGCAAGAAACTAAGGTGGTCATCTGAAATACTGTTAATGGCAAAGTGCTGAAGGCAGATGTTGAGAACAAAAAGTGAGAGGAAATTAAGGAAAAGAAGATGTTTAACTAGGTGTTAAAACAATGCTGAATCCACCTCAATAGCCAAGGACAAGGAGACAACAACTCCTGCAACAATGCAACTCGAGATGATTTTTACTTGCTGAAGGCCCAGCCCAAAAGCTTGGTATGTGGCAGTGTTGCAGGAACAGATCTTTTATTCCCTGAATACCTTGAGTTACAGCAGAATCACAGAAAAATCTTAAAGGTGTCTAGTGGAAGCAATTCTTCAGCGTGTGGTTCACACCAAGAGCTACAAAACTATTCAGTGCTGCTGACATTGTAGCAACAGTCTTAGCTCTCAAGGTCACCAGCCTGGCCTTCCAGTCTGGAGGATGAAGGCAGCTATCGCACAACTGTGCCTTTGAACTGGTGTGCATATACACCAGGGCATGTTAGCTTTACCTCACATTGCAAAACCTCTGTTCCAGGTCTCTGAAAACTTAAAAACATGCAACCCTTTTAGGGTGCTGCTTCAGAATGGTCCACCTATTCTAGGAAAGCATGGAGTCAGCCAACAAAAACTCACACCAAAACTGCAATCGCTCTCCTCATGTTGAAATCTTATGCCATGCATAGCTCAGTGTTGGGAATGTGCCCCCTCTCTTCAGCTCAGCCTCCATCCTGACCTGTTAATCTGCTCTCACCTTCTTTGTGAATTTGTGTTGGTAAGAAATATTTATCAAGTACTACATTGAAGCCATTTTATTAGGCTATACAGCATGTGTTGTTGGTATTTAAGTCATATAAACTGAATTGCTTAGCAAGTTGTACAGGTCCTGCTGCTGAAGGTCTGCTGACAGAGCTACTGTCTGTCTCTGTAATTTTAAGTATTAGCTGCATGTCAGTGTCTTCTGCAGATGGAAGGCAGCAATCTTTTTACCAAATGACTGTGGTTAGTCAGTGTATTGCTATGCAGAGTCAGTGCATTACTATGCACAGCCGAACACAGCCACAATAGGCTAGATGTCAAAAGAGAATTACAAATGGTGTTTTGCCCTTCACACGTGCACATCAGCAAGTTGACAAAAACACCTGGTTTGTGCCTGCCAGCAATTTCTGTGTGCAAGGCTTCTGAAGTGGGCTCCACCACCACTGCACTACATGAACAAGGTAACAACCCACACCACCTTACGCTCTATTATAGAGGTGAGACTCACACAGAGACTACACCACAGAGCTTCCCATCTTAAGAGAGAGGGGAAAACCCCACAACCCTGCAAGGATTTTGTGCCAGTGAAGATGGTGAATGAGGCAGTTCCTCAGCATGCTGACACAACAGCAGTCGTCAGTCTGCCTTGCCCAGAAAGACGCTGGTAACTGTCAGGAACCCATGGAAAACCAAGTTGGAGAGATGTTATCTATGACACCAGCACAGGCAGTGGGGACCTGAGGGGCTCTTCTGCCTCTTTGGAAGCATCCCCAAAACCACCTAGCTGAAGGCCACCATTGTATTGTTTCAAGGAGAGTCATGTTTTCCTTGCTGCTGCAATCATTGCTTGGAGAGGAAGTCATCTAGGCACGTCACAATAGTCATGTCCACTGCCCTTCCTATCATCCCTTCCTCCTGCCATGCTCTGCAATGCATAGATGAAGAAATGTCCCTCACTGGACCACCAGTGCATCCCAGTGCATCCCTCCCCAGGACCTTGCATGCTCTCCCTCCCCATCACAATTCCAAGACGCCTTTGCACCTCTCTGTCCTATGTCTCAGCTCTTGCTTTATTTCTCTCCACTTCTAAGCTTTAGAAATATTTAATCAAGGGAAGATTTACATTTAAACCAGTGCAGCAGGTGAAGCTGCATGCTGGGGAGTACTTAACCCCTACCACGTGCTACTCGCTGAGTGTGTGCTCCAACCACTGCGACTGCACTTGCACTATCAGTCAGGTGCTCTGTCCACCAGACTTTCTTGCAAGAGCACATAGAGAAGCTAAAAATGAATAAATTTTAAAAAAGAAATATCAATCTACTTTCTGTGTCACTCTCTTCACACTGCTTTACAAGTAATGGTCAGACCTAATACCTCCTATTCAGAATAAGTAATGGGGTTATTATCTTACAGCACAGCACTGAAAGTCTCTTTGCCCTATGAAATCTCTCTGTAAAGGATGCTGAGCTGAGAGTGCACAAGCTCATTAAACAAACAGGGTGACAAAATTGTTTCTTGTTCATATAATGCTCTTTATAAGCAATTTTCCTCCCTGCTGTTCTATAGGACAAAATATCACATGCAAAATTTTGTGAGCAGCAGAATCCAGGCAAAAAAGGTTCCATTTGGTAAAAAGGTTCCCTTTTTATTTTGACCACTTCAATTTTATTTTCCTATTATTTGCTTACATTTTGAAGAAACAAAACCCTCCATTAAACCAGAAATGAGAAATCTTCTCCTTAATTAATTCCCTGACACTTTCTTCCCTTAAACAAAGGTCAAAACCTTTTGCAGTTTTGAAGCTCTTCCAGAGCTTTCACTGTGTCGAGGGTATTACTACAAAAACCTCAATATAGCCAGCAAAAAAGCCTTGGTTTTGATGAACTTACTTTTCTAATCAGGAATTTGCCCCCTGGAAAATCTCTGGCCATCTCTCTGAGGATGGGCCCTGCTGGACTGTAGCTGAGGCGCCTCCTCGGTTGACAGCACCTTAGGCATGGGACTGGGGCCCAGTAGATGGCCCCCTTTGACAAGGCTCCACTGAGCACTGACAAGGCTCCACCGAGCAGGTCCTCCAGAGCTCATCTCGACACCACCTCCCCAGCACCTCTACCCAACAGGAGCCCAACATTTTCAGATGACTATTGATTTTATAAAGGTTACACCAAGCTACCTTCATCAACAGTGCAAAACAAGCAATGTGCTGCCTTGCCTTCCTGATCAGCTGGTATTTCATAAACACATAATATAACACTTCCTACCCTTCAGTAAGAAAATTCTACGCGCATCACAATTATTTTTCAGATTTTTCTTTCACCAATAAAAAAATGTGCATTCCCTGTATGAGAAAAGCGCTCCCTGCTGCTCTGGTATTACAGAAAGGTTTTTCTGTCAGAGCAAATCCAAGCTGTAGGCCTCCTTTACTGCATCAGCAGTATCATATTTTAGCAACATTATCAGTACTTCTTAAACTGGGACTGATGAACTCTTACACTGCCACAACCAATCTCTTACTACTCTTACTACTCTTACTACTTCTCACAACCAATCTCTCTTCACTGAGGAATCAATAAAATAAACATTTTTAGTCTCATGGGTCAAAGGGCAATTTATAGCCCTGTAAGAAGTAAAAGAAGGAAGTGCTGTAGCAAATCCAGGAGCTGATTCAATGACAGCGAAGTTAATGCAAAGTTACCACTGTTATCAATAAGATGTGATCAGGCAACTACCTATGATCTGTCAAATGCCATATGATTTCTATATTCTAACCCAGAAAAAGCTAATGTTTCTAGGATGTGAGAAATAGCACGTTTCAAGTGATTCCTTATTTTTCACCCCCACACCACAGCTATTGCCCAATATGGTAATATTCGCATATATGAGCCAGACAATGCATTTTTTGCATGGTTTCATTTTCGACTCAGATCCTGAACCTTTGGGCACTGATGACATTGAGCACATACTTCACTGTCACTCCCATTTTTCTTGGAGCCAAACAATATGCAAGTAAGAAAACTTAGAGGCACTTTCCTGAATGAGACAAATTTTAAATGGGAAAGACCAGCAGGGACAAAGTCCACTGGCATTAAATGCTGATACAGCTTCCTTGACTGGAAGCTACATTCTCACTCAAGCTGAGAATCCAGTCTAACATCTACCCATGTCAAAAGATACTGAGCAAATTGATTTTGGTCTCTTGGAGACTTACACCAAAAAATTCTCATTCTGGCCATGCTGTTTTCCACCTGTGTCTCTACCTCTAAATCTCCATTTGCTCTGGTTACATCTGCACAGGCAATTTAACTCACTCATGTCGATGCAGAATGTCTCTGCATGGCTCAGAAGTTAAATCTAGCTCTTAAGCTCTGGCCTTTCTGGAATGCTGGCACCCTGGCACTCTATAGATATGCCATATGGATACAAAAAGTAGCCAGGGATCTGATCGAAGGCAGGAATGTGTCCGGAATATGCTTTAGTCATATCAAAGCCAGTTTGTTTATGTAAGTCTGGCTCCCAGGACAACTTTCCAAGCCCTTTGGCAGACCCAAATCTCTTAATAGTTGAAACTCCCAACTCGATTTCCAGACATGTTCCTTAACTTTGTTCTGCCTGTCTTCCTGGAGAGGTGCTGAGTGAAGAAACTGGTGAGATGGCAGTGAAGTTGAAGCAGAGGAGACAACCATTGGCTGAAGTGGCTGCAGTATCCCAGCTTTCCTTCACCCCTCTCTGGACCCAAGAATGACACCCAGATGGTAAGTTTAAGGATTTGCACATAATGTCCTGAAGTCTGGAATCAGCATTATGGGTAAACATGCTTTAAAAGAGTTCCCACAACCCCTGAGTTTTCAGCATCTCTTTTGTCTTGCCCTTCCTTTCCCATAAGAGCCCTGGAAGTAGGGGCTTCTTATTTATAGTCCCCCTGACTTCCACTTCCTGGAAACACACTTTCTTCTCCCATCTAAGTAAGGGATGTTGTAGCAATTTTTATTTTTTTTTATTTTTAAAGTGAAATATGTTAGGCTGTCCTGTGAACCACTGCATTCATGGCAAGGCTGACTCTGAGAGGCACTGAGCTCTTGCTGCCCAGTGGAGCTCACTAAGAGGAATGGAAAGCAGCAGTGGCTGTTGGGAGGCATGCTGAAATTCCAGCCTGAATGCCTGAATCATATGGCTTTTCTTTACAGATTTTTAGCTCCTGGAGGCCAAATGTGTCTCGCCTGTTCTGTGCACATTTGCAGGCTTCACTTACCACCAGGCTGCAAAGATGCAGAGATATAGAGAGAGGTATCTCGGGTGACTAAAGGAAAATTTGCCATGGAGTGTGTTCTAAGTGAAAAATAATAATCTCTCGACAACACTGGAAGGATAAGGTTAAAAGTTTCCCATCTCAGTTACCAATATAGAGATGGTATAATTATTCAGCTCTTTGCAAAGCTACTTCTCTGCATCTTATAAAGCAGAGCGATGTCTTGTTACTGGCATCAGATGGGAAACCCAGAGCACTTGCATGCGATGAAAGGTGCTGAAAGGACAGTCGTAGAAAATTAAGTCCTTTCTGATCCACAAGGGATGATCAGCAGTAGCAGCCCTGGGCCACACTGTTCACTCGGATAAGTCAATTCTCTGAGGAGCAAACTCAGCCACCACTTTCCAGCCTCATCTATGCTTCTCTCCAGTGTCAGAAAAAAAGCGGTTTCTCCACTTTTAGAATAGTTCAGGGATATTTTGGCCACACAATCCGGATTGAGCAAATATCTTGCAGTATATTTATCATTGTTGAATGTTTATGACAGAACCACTGTTTTTGAGAGTTTTTTAAAGAAAAATATTACATATGGAAGATGTCATTTATTAGTCTTTACAGATGCCTGGATCACTTAGAAAGACAAAAGGCAAATTTAAGGTCCCTTCCTTCCAAGCCCTTCATTCTGTCTTTGTTTTAAACAGATGTCTGACTTACAGAGGCTCATCACCACTATCGAAAGTCTCCTTTCCACAAAAAGGAGATAGAGAAAACTCCTTTCTTTCCTCTTACAGATGAGAGACCATGGTATGGAAAGACTACTACACTTCTCCAAGGTTACACAGAAAATGTACAGAAGGGAGCATCCCCTGAATCTGTAGAGTCCTCAGCTAGTAATTTTCCTCACAAATCAAAGACAATCTGGCTGCTGAGACCTGAACGTACCTCCTGGAACCCTACAACCCGCAACTCCAACACTTCTATGCCCCTCACTCCTTCTCCTGCACACAGAGAAGAGCAGAGAACTCCTGCTCACCTGGTGGGTGCATGCTTCTGCTCTTCCTCTTCATCCGTGTCGCTGCTGATGGTGATGACGCTGACGGCAGGGCTGGGGGTGTCGGGGATGACAATTGTCTGCCGCTGCCGCTCCCGCGTGCTGCTCATGGCCACATCGCCCCAGCCGCACGTGACCGAGGTGCTGCAGGCAGGGCTGTTGTGCACCATGGCACAGCGGGGAGGAGTGTTCTCCTTCACTCGTTTTGACCTCTGCGGCGAGCTGATGGACTGAGAGGATGAAACTTCATAGGTGGATGCATTTCTGGAAAAGGGAAAAAGTGTTAGTTGGTTAAAGCTCTGTATGCTTAAGTTGCCTGTTGCCATAGTTTGTGAGTCCTGGTCTCTGATTCTGTAGAACTGAGTTATGGAATCTAGAAAAACTGCAAAATTGGCACAGTCACTTCTTCAAAGAAGACAGTGCCTTGCATGACTTATTCAAATAAATGGCTGAGAAGTAGTTTCTTTTAGTAAAAAAATTCAAATTTGTTTTCCCTAGAAATTTCCAGATGAGAACAGCTGCCTCTCAGGAGTTTGCACTAAGAGGGTGAAGGCCAGTCACTCTGCCCAGACATACAGAACAAAGGCAGGCACAGCA
Source organism: Lanius collurio (assembly GCA_020086605.1). NCBI lineage: Eukaryota > Metazoa > Chordata > Aves > Passeriformes > Laniidae > Lanius > Lanius collurio. Next base: position 1,419,786 of record JACBWW010000005.1, read on the forward strand.
TGGCTGACACAAGAGGAAGAACCACCCAAATGATAATCCCTTTCTCCTGTATCCTGCATGGATGCATCGTGACCAGATATTTTTTGGCCAGAAAAAAACTAGAGCTAAAATTAGAATTTGTTGTGGAAAACAACAATCACTTATCAGGAAAACTGATTTTTTAAACCAGAAATGAATTGCTGTTTAAGAATCTTTTTCAATGAACATTTCCTGCTCAATACTTTATCCTGTAGGACAGTGATGTCCCATGGATAAGAGCAGGCAGATGGGAGAACATATACTCAGTTTCATTTCATTCCCATGTGAAGCAGTATATGATATTTATAAATCAGAAAGAAATAAACAATATATTTATTACACAGTAAAGAAACATTCCCAGTCTTCCTATTTCAGCTTCCCTGCCTGACCAGTTGGAAAAGGCCCACTTGGATCAGGGATCCAAACACACTCCTATCTACCAAACAGTGCAGTGTGGGTCTACAGATGGGATTATTTACCAAAGCATACTGACTAAAACCCATTTCACTCATTTCCCACACTTCCTTTTCTTGGTTGTGTTTCTTTTTGCTATTGCATAACATCTGGAGATTCAAAAAGGAAGAAAACCCCAAAGTTCTGGTTTTGTTCTACAGTGGGGCCTGGGCTGCATGCTCAGCACAGCCGAAAGCTAACAAAAGGAATAGGTGGCATCCATCAAAAGGAAGTCACCCTGGCAGTATATCACACTACACCAACCAACACTGGCTCTTTTGCATAACAAATGGCTTCACAGTAGCATTCAAAGTGGTTTTTGAATACCAATGAGCAGTGTGGAGTACCCCCCTCTATAAAAGGTGCATGGTTCCTCATTTGGCACAGAAAGAGTCACAGTCAATGAAGCTGTAGAAACCCTCTGCTTGGAGAGTGCCCCATTCCTCCTGGACACCACTACCTCGCCCTAGAAGGGGCAGGAGAGGGGAGACCCTGCACGGGTACACTGGCTGCACTCTCTTTTGCTGGCTTGCTGGGGACAGAGCTGCCTCTCTGTGTTATGAATAGACTAAGACAGCTGGAGCCCACCCAAAGTAAATCCAACATTAGAGACCAGATAAATGGGAAGGATTTAAATAGTGGCCTCTTAACTTGAGTCAAACTGGTTGTGAACTCAAAGCCCCTCTGGCCCCAGTCCAGTCACCCAGGAAAACCACAAGCTCAAGTTTTTGCCATGGCACAAGTGGTGACCCCTTTTGGTTCTATCCCTTGCACTGTTTTGTGTTTTTGTTTTTTCTTTTAAAAAAGAAGTGTGATAGTTGCACAGCCCAAACGACCTTCTCCAGAAAAACTGTGCATACACCTTGAACAGCCTTGTCCTCTAAACAAGATTACAGTGTTGTGACAGGCACTGCAATGATCCTACAATCTGAGCTGTGCAAGAAACCTCAGACTCCACCTTCCAGAGTCAAATGGTCCTACTGAGAGATGACAGATTCTAAAGACTGCCCAGGATGAGATATCCTTATAAAATGCTCCCTGTTTTATGCTGCCATGATCATAATAAGGCCAGGATATAACAAATAATGGGTATCTGTTGCTGGTGTGGACTGTTGAAGAGAGGGTCTAATGATCTAAGAAGCTAGAGAGCTCAGATGGCCTAAAGCCACCCCACTCCTCCACTCCACATGGCCATAAAGCTCAGAAGACTCGTCATCACCCCATTGCTTTTGAAAGGGCAAAACTCATGTGTGTACAGCAGGCACATGTCCCTGAAGATGGAGTCCCCTCAAGGTGAAAACACTGCACCTCAGGAATGCTTCTTCCAGATGATGTGGGAAGAAAAGGTGCGGCAACTGGGCACTGCGCCGCACCGACCTGAGAATATGGTTACATTTTTAAATCATGGTGACTACAGGGCCTCGGGTAATTGCAGCAGTGTAACACACTGTATGAAGAGGGCCTGAGCCTCCCATCCTGCATCTTCTCCAGCCACTAACTCCCACACAAAATGATGCTCACTGTGTATAAAACACACCTGACTCCCTCCCGAGTACCGAATAGGTGAGGCAGCGAAGAGCCCCGTCACAAAACGTGTGATCTAATCCCCCACAGGTGTCAGCGAGCACCTCCCTCGCCAGCATGCCAGCGTGGCGGGGCCACAGTCGGAGGCACCCAGGTGGGGAGCCCCTGGCACTCACCGTGGAGCTGACTGGTGCTGCTTGCTCTTCCTGGCGGAGGTGGTGGCGGGTGGCTGGCGCATGACGTGAGCGACGCCCACGTTGACGGGCTGGGCGGTGGGCAGGGCCACGTGGCTGGCCAGCAGCGTGGGCTGCTGCATGATGGGGTTGTAGTGGCTGCCGTGGGCGTGCGTGTTCCTGCACAGCGGGGACACAGGCACACATTTAAAATGCAACCGGTGGCTCCTCAGCAGGCTCTTGCACAGCCTCCCACCACCCTTCACCGAGGTGCCCTCTCCTCCAGGGCCTGTTGGGTTCCTAGTCTTCCCAGAATGGAATGTTTTCCCCAGGGAACAGACCGAAGGAGTGGTGTGGGTAAAGCACTCCACTCAAGGACATGGAGCAGAGAAGTCTCCCACAGCTCTCAGACAGTGGGATCACAGGCTGCAGCCCTTCACCCCTCAGCCCTGTAGCCTTGCAAGACCCCAGCCCTCATGCCTCCTCCAGCACCTGCGGGTACTTTAGGGTGCCTCCAAACATCTCCAGTTTACCTCCAGTCTGCCAGCGGTTGGGTGCCTGCCATGGACTCCGGGATGACGGTCGCGTGCTGGACAGAAGTGTGGGTGGCCACGCCGGTCAGCTGCTGCCAGGCGGGAGGGAGCAGGATCTGCTGAGTGCCACTGGGCCATGCTTGCTGTCAGACAGAGGGAAAGCAATTTCTTAGCAAAAGGCATCAAGCACTGAACACGAGCAATGGTCCATGCTCAGCTGGGGCACCTAATAATGATCATGGTCGTACTACATAGCTCTTACCACCTTTCAGTCACAGAACAGTCACACTGTTAGGAAACCGCAGCAAAAGCAGGAATAGTTATCAATACAGAGAACGCAAAGGAGGAGGCAAAAAAATTCCTGCCATACAAAGCAGCGGCTGTGTTTTAGGTTAAACTGGGAATGGAAGAGATCAAAACTTGTTGGCATTTCAACCGAAACATCAAATTTTTTAGCACTTTCTAATTTTGGCTCCCTAGATCACCTGGGCACTATTGGCTCCATTGTTGATTTTCCCTTTCTACAGCCAGCTTACTTTCTCAAGTAATGCTCAGCTACACATTGCATGCCTGTCCTCTCCATGTGCTCTCCAGCATTTTCCCCCCCTCTCAGAGGGAGGAAAATCTCTGCCCTGTGAGTTGAGCCAACATTCTGCTATGCAATCACCCCTCTAGCTGCGCTGCCACAGGCATGACTCAGGTTGTCCTGCTCCAGTGACTCCACACAAGTCAGATGGTTGTTTTAAAAACTTGGGAAACCTTCTTTGCTATGTGCTGCCTGAACGTGGCTCTGGCAGCTTTTCACTTCTGGACTGAGGAACTCAGGGGTATGAGCTACAGCCCACCTTAATCCTAACCAGCACTACTTTACTGGACCTGTGTTGTGTTACCTTGATGCTCTAAGGAGGCTAAATTTGAGGGGAGGCTTCCTCCAGGCATGCATTTATCCCCTTCCCTATCCTCACAAGGATCGTGTTAACTGTCCCCATGATTCCCTCCTATCCCTCAGTGACACAAACCCCAAAACAATCTACCCTGCAAAAAACCGTATTTTCCCTGTTCTGCTCCTAATTTTGACCATCTTGAAACTTTTCATGTTGCAAAGTTACATGAAAAGGCTGCTATAGTGAGGCGTCTCAGCAACATTTGCAAAGGATGGAGAGTCACAAATCTCCTGAGAGCCCTTCATGTAGGAAGCCACAACCATGGACTGGTGCTGCTTGGAGCAGGCAAAAGGACGAGGCAAAGGCACAAAAAGATCAGGGAAGAAAAAAGCCTTCTTATTAATCTCTTTTCTTTTTTTTTTTACCTCAGCTTTGCTTTAAAAGAGGAGACTAAACTACCGTTGCAGTCAATCCCAGGGGACTACCTGGATTTACTTGCAGACAAAACTGCTTCCTCCCTTTTCAGGATGGGAATGGAACAAATCTAAGCTCCTTGTCCAACTGCAGTGCATAAATTTAGATGCAATGTCAGGGCCTAGGCACAAATTCCTCACTTATTAGGTAAGGACCACTGAATCATTTAATCTGCAGATAAGACTTGTCTAGGCTGATCCACCAGCACAGTGTGCTGTGCTTACACATGGAAGGCTTGTGCTGGCAGCTGCAGCCTGTTCCCAGTTAGTGCATTACTATGAAATTTTGCTGGAGTGGTGGAGCAATACTCTGGCCTTTGTCCTCAGGAGCTGGTGGGTCCCTTGGTGTGACCAAGCTCGTGCTTGGGATATAGAGCAGGAACAACTAATGGAATAATGTCTTTGTTTTCAAAGCCAGTGGCAGGATCTCTGTGGGAAGTGTTGTTGGGAAGGAGTTAAAAGGAGAGAAAATCCAGAATCCAGGGTGTTATTCAAGGGCAGGGGACAGTTCTGGGTCACACCATGGAAGCCTGCCAGAAAACTGTACAGCTTTGCCTCTTTTGAGATCTGAAGCCACAGTGAGGTATTAGGTAAAGATAGGATCAGGCTCCTTTCACTGGCCTCTGTGCATACAGTATGTGGACCACACTTGCCTGAGAGGGTGAAAAGAGACCCAGAGAAGTTACAACCAAGTTACTTCAGCCACTGACCCTGCATCTTGCAGCCTGTTTGCTCTGCCTTGCACTGCCTAGCTCCATGCCACAGGCTGCAGACACACAGCTGCCAAAGATGATGCTCAAGCTCTGTCAGTGCCTCTACCCTGGATCCCTCATCCTGGACACCTGGTCTGCCTCAGGGAGAACCCAATGCCACCTGCACTGGGATGCAGTTAAGGCTTTATCAGCCACAGGCATCCTGAGGAGGGCAAGCACAGAAACCTGTGCCATGTGCTGGGCTGGGGAGAAAGCCTGATGGCACTACACAGTTCTGGGAGAGCAAGGAGCAGCACCATGCCTGATCAGTGGGACAAATAAAGCAGGGGACAGATGGAAGTGGGCTCTGGAGGTGCTGCACTCTCTGCTGGGGCCAGTCTCTCTTGCAGTCACACGGCCCAGGCTGAAGAGCATTAGATAAACAGCTGTGCATGAGAGGAACAGCTCTCTGCTCGGAGACACGCAGTCACCGAGATCAGATGTGACTACAATGCATCACAAAGAAGCTGTGTTTTTCCATTCAGGAAACTGGAATTGGGTACAGATTTGTTTATCAGACCAGCTGCTCAGCCTGAACTGAGTGAGGCCGACGGACACCAGATGCCACCAGCATCAATCAGAGCGCCCTGCCATCAGAGACAGCTCACATTTCTCATCGCGCGAGACAAACAGGCACAGCAACAGGCACATTGCTGCTCTTTGATTACATCAAAAATTAAAAATCTATGCAAATGGCAAGTGTTTTGCAGAAACAGCCAGAATTCCCCTTTGGAAGTGACAGTGAATGAAACGTCAGTAAAAGTATGAAAGGAGGACCCCATGAAATGGGTATTCAGAGGCAGTACTGCTATTGGTAATCTGTGGGCAGGAGGGTGCTCAGGAGGAGCTTTACTACCAAGCATTCCTCACTTGCATATAGCCCAACAAGACCACCATGGGAACACAGAAGGAGCAGGAGGTACTGAGATCTTTCAGGACCCTGCTGTCTTTGAGATGATTCAGATCCAACCCTCACCTCTTCAAGCCCCAAAGAATAGCACACCACCGGAGGCCTGGCAGAATGGTAGGGGCATATAAAACTCTGCGACCTCCTTCAGTCACTGCCTTGGCTGACTTCTTGCACAAGCAAGCGGTGCCAGCCACTGAGCCTGTGCAGACTACTACTTGCTTTGCCGTGGCTTTTGTTTCCCTGCCTCTTAGGCTCTCCTTTCCTACCAAACAAGGGAGGTGGCCCATGTCAGTTGTTACAACAGGCTGCAGCAGAGATTGGTTTGATATTTCAGACAGTGCTCTGACAAAGGCTCTGCAATTGGTAAGGGGCAGGGCATGCTAGCTGATGGAAACCACACAGGCTGCAATTTGCATGTTGATCTGTCTTCACCAGATAAGTGTATCTGGTAGCTGGCAAAGGAAGGCAATAGCACCAACAGTCTTACCCCAGCAGTGCAATACACAGGAGTAAACCCTGAAGTCTGCTGGTACCTGACTGCATATGAACCTGCTGGCATGGAAGATCAAACAAGCCTGAGACAGAGACATGCCTTTGTAACTAGTAACTGGTCATCTTTTTCAGGTTGCACAACTTTGTATTAAGTATAGTAGGGGCTTTTTTTTCCCTGTCTGGTATCAGCAGAGGTAGCATGGCACCAGTTCAAAAACAGTCGAGGTAGATTCACTGAAGCCACCACAAGGAGGAATAAACCGCTCCTCTGGTCTGAGGAGCTGGGGTACCCCTTTGTGGATGTACGTGTGACCAGTAGTACCCACTCCTTTTTGGCTTTTTTCTAGGAGGAACCATGCTTTTCCTGTGAGAACATTTCAGGCAATTGTGCCAATAAGAACTGCTGACAAGGAGAGCTCCTTGAGTGTGGGGCTCTTGCCTCTGCCTCCTACATCTCTCTCATACCTCAAGAGCAGAGGTGCAGCTCATAAAACAGAACGGTAAAAACTTAAAGCATGAAAGATATTTATCAGCAACATGGAATTCAGTGCAACTCCAGGCTGCAAACTACCCCCAGGATTACAAGTTCAGGAGGATGCAAGGAGATTATTGTTGGTCCCTTCTCAGCAAAAGCTTGACATTGCTTTCTCTGAGGCTTTCCTACTGATTCCCACAGAAAAGCAGAAGGAAAGAACATTTTTTCCAGTGGATTTCACAACTCTGACATAGTCTTTGAGCAGAACAATGAGCTGGGGGAGATTTTGACATTTCAGAGAAAGCTGCAGATCCATGTACAGATGCCCAAGTCTCCAAATCTTACCAGAGAAGACCCTCAGAGAAAGCTTCTCCCCTCAGCCTCCAAGAGCAAAACAACACAGTAATTACCTGCGGAGCTCGGTGCCTTTAGAATTGCTTACCTGTGCAAGGAGTCCTGGCTGGATCTGAAGAGGCTGGGCCCCAGGAGCCTGAGTGACAATGGGAACGGCGTTCTCCATCCGAACCGAGTACCCAGTGTGCTTCGAAGGCGAGGCCTGTAATCCTGTTCCACCAGCACAGAAGGTACAGCATAAGCCACCAGCATCATCACCAGCAACAGGGGCTGGCTTTCAGAGGTGCCTAAAGGCACTCACTGATGTCCACTTAAACTGCAATGTTCAGACCCTCTGGATAATCAGCTATCAGTGCCACATGTTCCACCCTGGCCCAAAGATGTCCATCAAATGTTCACAAACATGACATGTGTATAAGGGTGCAGAAAAGACATTTCCAAAGGCACTAAGGGACCAACTGAGTTCGTATTTTTAGGGCACTTCAAATGCACAGGAAATATTGCAATACAGTATGTACAGGGAGAAAAGGAAAAGAGGGGAGTGAATGGCATCTCTTACCCCTATTCTCTGCTTTAACAACAAGAAATGCTCTTTGTCAGCCAAAACCCATTACTGTGTGAGAATGCTCTCTTTACCCTGAAGTGGGATGGGGATCCAGAACTCCATACTCCCTCAGCCTTGATGGGGACGGGTGATCTTCTCTCGTACAGTTTCTTGGGACTCATATTTAAAAGGCCCTAGCATACCCCAAACTCCAGTCACTACTGACTGAGCCCCACATTAGCCTAACTGAGCTGGAGGACGCTTCCCTCTCTAGCACCTCAGTGCATGGCACAATCTGTGCCGCCTCCTTTACTTCAGAACCTTCTCAAGGCAGCAAGTTGAAGATGGTGGCTTACATACTCCACTTCTGAAGTCAAACCCTTGAGATGCATTTTAACTACATAGAAAAGGTCTAGCTAAACTTCTCTAGCTCAAAAGAGCTTGGTAATCTTGAAGAACATTTAACAAGGGCCTGGAGACTAATGCACAGACAGACTTGTAGAAATGAAGAGCAGAAGTTGCATCAGCTGAACCAAGCTCTATTTAGGCCACTTCCTACTGACACCTGGCTAGTTTTCCCAAATTGCTACAGCATGCCAAGTAAAGAGAAGGAAAAGAAGGGGTTAACACTGAGCATCTTCCAAGTTGTCTGACAACAGTACCTACCACTAGTATACACAGCAGAGCTGTTTGCAGCAGGGCTGGAGCTAAGGGAATTATCCTCATAAATGATCATGAGCATCTGTTATGAGGGAGAACCCTCGTCTCCACCAGCACCACACTCCCTGTTGCATTACCCTCCCGAGTTCCCCTTTCAGCACTGAGAGTCACTGAGAAGTGACAGTACGACCCATTACACATGTACTGATTTACTTGTATTGCGTGGGAAAGCTTTCAATTTACCAAAGTATGTCAGAAGAGCCTTGAACTTTGTTCAGGGCAAAGCATGACAAGTATCACATATTCTCCCCCACCTCCTTCTCAGTATCTGCCCCACCATTTAGACCAGCTGCCTCCAACTCAAGATGTTAGAGGTGCCTCCAAGATCCTCTGCCAACGCAAACACTTCCATCTGCAACAACCTCAATGCTCTGATTTACTAGGCCAGCCCTTTTTTCTGCCATATGACCTGCACTGAGAAAGCTCATTTCCAACAAGAGCTGGATAAAGCAGCAGGCTGTCACTCACCTTGGAAGCCTGGTGGGCAGACGATGAGGGCTTGCTGTAAGGGGTCTGGCCGGGCACAGATCTGCGCTGTTCCCGTCTGCAGGGGCATGCTCCGCTGGGCCACCGCAGCCATGGACGCCGCTGAGGGCTGGTAGAGTGCAGATTGGTAATTTAGTATGGAGACCTCAGGGTTGGCTAAGGAAATAGTGGCACTGGAGGAGGTGGGAGCCAGGTTGGTGGTCTAAAGGAATGATGGGAATTAAAACAAAAAAACAAACAAAAAATGAGGGAGATGGGTACGTTGGAAGAAGCAAAATCCAAAAAAAAAAAAAGTAAAATAGTGTAAGATAAAATAAAAACCAAACCAAAACAGTAAACAAGGGATAGAGCAGGACACTGAGGAGCAAAGAGACAAGGGCAGTGCTGGGGGAGGGATCACTGTCTGCCTGAGTAACCACAGCTGTCCCATGCCCTGGGACCTCCATCCACACAGTGCTGCTCAGAGACACAGCATGTTCCCTACAGCAGAACTGCAGCCCCATTTCTCACCCAACTGTCTCTGATTTGCAGCATGATGAAGATGGGCTCAGAAAATGTTGCTATCCACAAATCACATTGTTCACTCATCATGTACACAGCTCTACAAGCTGCTCACATTTCTTGGGTAAAATAGACTCAGCACCTCCATGCCCTGTGAAATCTCATTCTGAGAGGGGAAATCCATTCTGGCCTTTCCTGTTATATACCTTGTATCTAAGATGGCACATGCCCCTTGAATTATTTTTGGAATTTGAAGTAATTAGAAGGTATAACATGAGATAATGCTAATATTTGCGACTCCGAACTTCAGTTGACTTGTCTTTAAAATCTCTTGGAGCAGAAACTCCAGTAGGGGATGTTTCAAAGACAAAAAAAACAGCCTAGAGTTCTGCAATAATCTAGAAATCTGAAGACTTCTTTTTTTTTTTTAATTTGGACTGAGTTTAACAGTTGCAGGCAACTAAACAGCTCTGCCACTGCTCTAATATATGTTCTTAGCATGCATGCTTAGGGAGCCAGACACTACCAGACCAGAGCCCATCCTTCCTCTCTGTCCAAGCACGCCAGCAACACTGCTGGAGAAAGGTCAGGCAACACTTTCTCATGGTGAGTGTATGAACCCAGCAGGAGGCTTTGATCAAGGTGCAGGAGAGAGCGCACTAAGCATTTTGCACTGCCCTGGACCCGTGCTGCACTGCCACAGCCATGAAGGATGTGACAAGAAAACATTTCTTCCTCCTCCCCATCCCCTCTTGGTGCAGAGGCTGTGAATTGCAATCTGCTCTCTCCTGTGCAGCACACTGAGCACCAACCACAGCAGCTCCCATACTCATAAGCTCAGAAGCCATAACTGGAAGGAGGTGACCCCCAGATATTGTGCAGAGACAGGAAACAAAAGAAAACCAAGATGAGTGGTATGTTGAAGAGAATTATGAAAGGCTTAGAATTTGTTCAAATTAAAAAACTCTTCCTACAAATATTTCTACCAATTCTTCTAGGAACACTGGGGATACTGGTTTTGACTACAACACACACCCCTTACAAGAATTCAGAAATGACCACGGATCTCCCCAGCCAACAACTGATTTTCTTAATGTCAAGTGAATTGCGGGGAAATGAAAGCAAGTCTGCCTTCCATACAAGTAACTATGGTACAAATGGTGTCTCTGCCCTGCAGCTGGGGCCTAGGGGAGCATGGAGCATGCATTTCTTTAGTCAGCATCTCAGAAACAGCCTAGAAAGGGAACTGGTGTTTGTAACTAATACCCTCTCACACTAAGTCATGACCTATCTCTGTCTGTACCTGCTTGAATTGTTTCGAAAGACCTTCTGTGATCCCATGTATCAAGACCTGAGTGGTGAAGTCTGGTTTTCTGACTGACACAGGAGCACCCTGCACATCTACGCAGCCTTCTTTTGCTCCCTTGCTTTCCAAACACCATTTCCACTATGCCGCTTGCAATCTCTAGAGTGAATCTTGAGCAGCCTGTTCCCAAAAGGCTTCAAAGACAGCAGCTATTTCTTGAGCTTCAGTCTCCTAGAGTGCTCTCCCTGGAGAGCTTCCTTTCACTGCTGTAATACAGTACCACAGCAAACAACTTAGCCTGCTAGTCACATAACATTTGTTAACACAGCAGCCCCCAACCATGGGACAAGTAAAACTCATACAAAGCATGATTATAAAGCCAGAGCCCCCAAAACTAGAGTGCAATGTGTTCGCAGTGGGTTTATATGCATATGGTCCCCACATGACCTGTGGCTCCTGAAGTAAAGGTAATGAGAGATACGAATAAATATTATCACTAAGCTCTTCCGTCCTGTTGATCAGTTACTGTGCTGTGTCTGTTACAGAGGGTTTAAATTCATTTTACTTCAATGCCAGTTTGAAGAAGAGCTCTAGGATCACAAATACTTCTGCCTGACCCAGGGACTGAAGTACTGCTTGCTGCATTAAGGAACTAATGAGCTTTTCCCCATAGCAACTTCCCAAGTAAGGAGGATTTATCACCCCAACAACAACATAAAAAACAAGGGCAACATTTCACCATCACACAAAATGTCACAAGATTACTGCTTGCCTGAAGAAAAGAGAATAAGGAAAAGAGCAGAGGAAGGAGAGTAAAAAGGCACCATCTCTTGGCAGGCATGTTAAATGGGATGCTACTTTGCTTTTCATCTTCTAGGCCCTCCTGACATAAATGTTTCAAGCACCGGCTGCTTGTGATTGATGCCCTCACCTGGTTGTGCACTGTGTTCAGCTGGTTGTTAAAAGTCATGGTCAGGTTGGTCGATGTACTTGGGGCTACGTGGGTGATGAATGGTGTCTTGCTCTGGTTCACCGTGTCGTACATATTCACCCGCCGCTTGCAAATCTCCATGTTCTGGAAGCAGGACTTGACACTGCATGGGCAAAGGGGGGGCAAGGAAGGCAGAGAAAATCAACCAAGCGACTCACACAGGTAACAGCTCATCACAGTGGCCCTGCCATAGGTCTCCATAGCAGGCTTAGCACTTTCTAGGCTCTTAAAGGCCTTTGCTGTTTTATGCAGGTCTCTCTTAACTGGTGAGACTCAGATTAACCCCGTGCTGAAGAAGGCCAAGATGAGAGCAGCTGCCCCGGGACTCCTGGGTGCTCCCACGGGCCCCGGCACTGCAATACAAGTCACAAAAGAGAGCAAACTGGTTGCTCTCTAGGGGACAGGGCAAGAAATACAAAGTGGCTATATTAAAAGACTGAAAGAGACTGAGAGCAAGAGAGAAAGATACTGTTTTTTTTCTGATGACTGAGCCCCAAAGGAAAAGATAACTCACTCTTTTTGCCTCAGTGTAAGCGTAAAGATAGTTTTACGTGTCTTGTGCAAGGAAGAATTTTACTGTTCTTAATCACTGAGACACCCATAAAAAAATCATCCTTGTTCCTTTTAAGAAGTAGTTCGCTGAGAGCTGAGTCCAGGCAAGCACAGCAAAAACATTGCCCCTGTTTGGCTAAACGCTTGTGCAGATGCTTATCTTGAAGCGTGACATCTCCTGAATGGGACAATTCATATCAAAAAGTTATTCCACAGCAAATTCCTCAATGCCCTGAGGGAATCTGGCTCTGAGGTTATCTCACACTGAGAAGTGGATTTCTGGGGGAAATGATTACAGCTTCTTCCTCAACACTGACTTTCCCTTAAATGTTATTGACACAGCAATGGAAATTTTGAGAAGTATCCTATTTTGTGCCCCAGTAAAGAAGTGGAAATACTCTCTACACTGTTAGAGCACAGTAGGCACCTGGTACATGAAACTGTCTGCACTTCATTTTTATAATTAGAATACCAAAGCACACAGAAGTTGAGAGACAACAACACAGTGAACCTGGGCAACACTGTATTTTTAGTACAATCTCATTTTTTGACATGTAAAAACCAATACAGGTTTTCCACACTTCCTTCACAATAACTGATTTTACAAATGTGACCTCAGAGTCTGAAACACAACCTCAGAAAATATAAAGGCATTTATTTTATTTCCATTATCCCAACATGGAAAAAGAGAAATTCCAAGCAGTGAAAATCAGCTGTGTGCTGATGTTTTGTAATGATCTAAGCTGTTGCAGGTAGGAAGTATATCCTCACGTAATTTTTAAGAAACAAAATGTCCCTTCAAAAACAACAATCTTATATAATCTCTAAGGTTGATCAGGAAGAGGACCTAGATCTTTTTATCCATGTCTTGTCTCTTACTCAAATGGTCACCCTTCTTTTCCTACAAGTAATATTTTGGTTACTGGATCTGGGCCATGAACACCTGCAGACAAGCCAGGCTCTGGACACTGTGCACAGCTGCCCATTATGTGCATTCATTAACAGAACTATATCTGTTGGTCACAGAACATCCAGCAAAATCAAACACTTGTCAGAGAAATACAGAAGGCTATTGGATCACTTCTTTTCAGTCAAGTATGAATACAATTCCCCCTGCACGAAGAAGAAAGCACTGCAAAGAGTGTATGTTCTGTACATGGTGAATAGTGTGTGTTACCAAATGGTTTTAACTAACAAGGTGTAAGCTCTACAAATGCAATGCCATGTTCTCTGGCTTTACTTTTAAAAAAGGTGGGGAAAAAAATCCAGCAGGGACAAAGCAAAACAAACAGAAAGTCCAAGAAGTACTCAGCAATTTAAGAGCCAGGAAGTTAAATATGTGAAATGGGAAGCTAAGCTCACATTGCAGTCTGCTTGTAGGAAAGCAGAACAGCCCCACTTGTGCTGCTCGAACTTGCAGCCTCTCTGAATCGTGCCACAGCAGACATTCCTTCCAGAAGCAACAGCTTCTGTATATTCTCACTTTTTCTGCTGCCCAATTTATTTCCGAAAGAGATTACAGCTCCCTGCATCTTTCAAGGCTTTGAAGTTTCTATTCTCCAAACCACAGGTAATCATAGACAAAACTTCCATCCACTTGCCATGCTGGTTTATTGCTTATTGCTCTCTTTGCCAGTCACCTCTTCCAGCATGGAGGGGCTTGTGGGGTTACGCACCCAGCTGGCACTTATTTAGTATTCAGAGACGTGATGCTGAATTCTCTGTTTGGGTAAAATTCTCACTGCTGTTGGCCCCAATGATATTTTCAATCTCTCTGGGCCTTTGCCTGAGCAGCCACAAGTGAGCACTTCAAAAATGAAGATGTGGTTATGGTCCGTTGTGTTAGCGGAAAGATCTCTGAAGGCAATGCATTAGGTCACAAATCTCTCGTATCTTACACAATCAGCTGTTGCACAGTCAGAAGGACTGCTGCAAATTAAAAGACTTTTGCCTATGATGCTCACTTAGTATTTTTACAGTCATTTTCTATTCATCAATGTTTTTTATATGAAACTTTACTTTTTTACTGTTCATCCCCCATCCCCCATCTTGTTTTCATTTATCACTTACTATCTATTTGGAGGTAACAATGCTCAAAGATGGCTCTGCAGGCTAAGTCTGGGTCTACACAGATTGTGCACCCACCACCTTCTGGTAAGCAGCTGCTCTTATCTTGTGATAAATGTAACAAAAAGGCAGCTACAGTTCCTTCAAAGAGGGAAAGCTACCTTAAACAAACTCAAAATGCTGCAGCCATACATACAGGCAGGGGAACTGACACAGTTACCTGTTGCTCTGCAGCACAAAAACATACTCTGCAGCTCTTCAAGCAGCCCCCTTTAATTTTGTACTTGAGCTCCTGACAGCCCTTAAAACACTCATGCAAATGGCACCCACTGAAGTACAGGACTGTGCCAATAATTGTTCTCCTGTCAAGGGGAAGGGACAGCCTGCGAAGGCACCTTGAACTGCCAAGTGCTCTAGAGCTGGATGCTCAAACCTAAGCGTCACGAAGGCTTTGGAAAACTCCCACTATCTGTCTACCTTCTCCACTAAATGCCTGAGAAGCCTGTCCCTATGTGAACTGCACATGGGCAATGGGATGGGTGCAGGTATCCTGAATTTCAGGCTACTCTGCTCTGTAGTGCAGCCTTAGGATAAGGGGCATTCAGGCTTGAAGGAGTGACTTCTTATCTCCATCAGGCAGTGGAGCCTGTTGCCATTCCACGTGTGTCAGCTGAGGTCAGAGAGTGGCATTTAAGGTGACAGAGGTGGACAACAATCAAGCTGAAAACTGAACTCCTTGTCCTGTTGCTTATGCTTGTAAAACAGCCTGCTGAAGAACAGCTCTTCCCTTAAAAAGCAAACAGCCCCAAGCTGACTCTTGGCATGATGGGAAGGTTCTGGGAGGAAGAGTTGACTCCCCACTGCAGATAAGGTTGATTACTCCAGTAACAATCAGGACTATATTACTTTGAAATAGACTGATACTTTCAGCACTAATTGCATAATTTCTTTTGCATTTTAATGCAAAAATATGTAATTACTGAATATTTACATAATTAATGCAGCACACACTGCAGCATTTTAAATGCCAGGCACCTACAACACAATTCTTGCAACCTTGAATTGGCAATTGTCTTTTTTTTTTCCAACCAGGAAAAGATTAAAACTTAGGGATTAAACATCTTAACAAATATACACTTGGTCTCCACCACAACCAGCTCTCCTCTTCACCCCTCAATTCAAAGCCCAAGGGGAACAAAAGCCACGTACTGTGTGCTGTGAGGGAAGTCGAGCAAGTGCGTCATGGTGACAAAAGGGTGGCTCAGAGTTTCAATGGGTGTTATCCTCTTATCCGCATCTATCGTCAACATCTTCTTTAACAGATCTATGAACTCCCGCCGGTCTGCCTTTTCCACCAACATATCACTTCCTTCCAAATCCGTCGTCATGTTTACCTAAAGGAGAAGGGACGGGAGTGAGCACCAAAGGGAAAGAGCAGATGGTCAGGTCTCCAGCAAACTGTGTTTACTCCTCATTGGAGCACATGCCCTGCGAGCCTCCCTGTCTAAAGGAGTAGCTGCTCAAGAGCCATGGCAGACTCCGTGGTGGCCACTCGTCTGGCTTGTGTATGTCACATCTCCAGACAGACTGCTAAGTGTTCAGCTCGCCTGGGTCAGTGGCTAATGAAACACTTAGTCACCCTCCACTGAGGATGAACAGCTTCCATGTGGTAGCCGGCAAGCTCTGATAATCAAAGTATTTATTATATATTGTGCCATCAGATACTTATCTATATGTCCTACGAGCAAAACATATATAAAATACATAAAAATTGTCAGTAGGTTTATGAGAAACATCCCATCTCACATATCAGGTGCCAGGGAAAAAAAAAAAATACTTGTTACATTATTTCATGCATTATCCAGTCTCCTCTGATTCCAGCCCTCCGTTTCTGCGCCTTTACACGTTTACTTGCTACAATGTCTAGACCATGCCAGCACAAACTCCAGTCTGGTGCTAGAGTCGGGCTGGTTTTGCACACTGGTTTGTTCATCAGCACAAACTCCCATCACAGGAGTGGTTATGCTGGGATCAGCTCTCACAACCACATGGAACTGACACAGTGAATTAGTACTTCTCATTCTTGCCCAGCCAGCCACACTTTACAGCGAGCATACTCTTCTGTGGTCATGCTGAATATTTCCACTGTCACCCTTTAACAAATGGAAATATTAAAGGACAGAGAACTAAGTGACTTGCCAGTGGTCATACAGGAGAGCACTGGAGAGACAAGAGAAAATGCAGGATTTAATCACTCAGAGACATGCCTTAGCCACTTTCCAAGGCTGCTTTACTACAGCATACATGCCCTTGTGTGCAGTCATTCCCAAAAAACAGCACATAACAACTAATTTGGTAGGCATAACCCTGGTATTTTTCAGGAGCTGGCCTAAGAATAGGATATACAGAGAACTTACATAATTCCCTTTTGTTAGTGTTGCTGGAAAGCATGTAAACAGTCTTGCTGGTTACTCACCAATGCTCTTACCTGTGCCATATCATCCAAACAGTTGAAAATATACTTTCTTGCTTCCTTCGACTTAATCCCCGTCTCTGCCTCATGATCATCTGGTGTCTGCCCAAAACAGGACATAGGCATTGACCAACATCGCCCTGCAACCAGCTGCAGATTATGTGCCACTTCCCATTTGTGCCTCATCCTGTCCTCATCAGAGACCATTGCGTCTCTCTTGCCTGACCAGACACCACGTACACAATCTCTGCCACAGTTATGTGACATCTTTTACATCATAAGGTGATTTATCTCTTCTCTTTCACTTCCAAGGCCCTCCCTAGATGTGGTAGATCTCTTACATCCACCCCAGTGTGAGTTTCAGCAACCCACCCCAACCAGAAGCCCACTGGCCTCTCTCCGTGGGGACAGCATGCAGCCAAACACGCTGGCACAGGACACTCAGGGCTCACTAGAAGTTTTAACTGTAGAATTAAAATGCTTGCCTTTTTTTCCCCCCAAATGAATTAGGTATTAGAGGAAAGTCTTCTCTCTACGCACCAATTCATTGACTACTTAGAGGGAGATTTCCAGGTCAATTCTGGACCTAAATTTCCTACATCACCATGCCAAGCAGGTGTATCATGGGCTTCAGATTTTGGGGATAGCAGTTTTACCTTGGGCAGTACCCACCCCTATGTCTGTGCTCCACTGCAAAAAGCAGAAACTTAGGCTGTGGCGTGACCTGACTGTCTCCTCACTTCCAGCCAACAACTGCAAGGTAAAAGAAACATGGAAACATCTTCCTACCTTCAGCCTCCACAAGGGATATGGTGAGTCTGTATCCCTGTTGAAAAACCTCGTAGTCTTTGTCCCTGCACTTAACAAATACTCTGCTGGTAAGCCCTGTGTCTGTGAAATGTAGCGAATCTGTAACAGAAGAATAAGAGGTCACTGTTTGTGAGTGCAGACATTTGAACCAATGGAACAAACCAAAAAAAAGATGTAGCACATAAATAGACTTCACCCAAAAAAACTCAGTGCAAGGAATGAGAGGAAGAGAACTTCTGTATGGAATTCCCTCTGTTTATCACACACATCATTGGAAACTCATCCTTACAGTGCACTCCCACAAGGCCTAAGGATGAAAAGAGGAAAGTCCCTAAGTTTTTAGCGGTCAAAGAGAATGACCCACAAAGTGATTTCAATGGGATGTCTCAACGCTTTGCACCTTTTTATGTCACCCTCTCCTCTCCAAGAAGTAATTTCAACAATTTGATATTTGCTCTCTAACTTTTGCCGGTTTTCTTCCACCTGAGCACACAGCGTGTCCTAGGAGCAGTTTGAAGTTCTCCAAACAGAGGATTATGAAGTGACTGCCTTTGAAATGAGGTGAAATACACACTCAAACCAACTGACGCCCTCATGGTATGGAAAGCACTTGTCTCTACTGACTACATGACGTTATTTGGGTTGCATCCACAAGCATGACCTCATTGGCACCCACACAGCTAAAAGATACTCTATTTGTGTTTCTAGGATCTCAAACTTTTATTTATTTATTTATAAAGGAGAAAGAGTCTGTGATTACACAACTAAAGACCGATGTCATGCATGCCTGGGGTGCCATACAAAACCTTAACGCTGGCACCTCCTGACTCCTGAATGGCTTCATTCTGCAAAATTGCTGCAAACTCTGCAAATCTACTAAAACCAGTCACCTACTCTAGAAAATTCTAGGGAAGAATGGAAAGCTTTTTTGAGAGAAGAAACAGAGAAGGATAAAAACATCAAATAAATAAAGGCATGAAAAGCAGCCGTGGTTTCAATCACTTCCAAGCACTCAGGCCCCGGTTCACCATGCATGGCTTTCTCAGCTTTGCAGCTCCCTAGGTCTTTCACAGCTCACACCTCTGAGAGGCACCAGGATCCAGCCTGCAGCCCAGTGCCAGTGCTGCAGCCAGGGGCTAGGATCAGCCCCTATCCCTTTACCAGCTCCCCATGAGCTCTCGTCATACTTTACCAGAGGAAGCTTTGTGCTGGGCAGTTAAACTGGCTGGTAAGGTATGGTGATTTCTTTTTCATCTGTGTGTTTTATGGCTTTTGGGGTGCAACAGGGAAGAGAAAGAAATTGACTCTTCATGATTGGTATATGATTTTCAAACGCTTTTAAGTTTCTCAGCTACATCTGATTTCCTTTAGAGTCACTAATAGCCCTGCTCTTTGCTGCAAGTTATTTCCCCTGCCAAATTTGATCTTTAGAGCTCTGATTAAAAAAACACAAGTTTCAAAAGAAAAGTCAAGGAAACATTTCAATATGAGAAAAACCTATTTCTTATCCAGCCTCTTTTTTTTTTTCTGTTTAAAAAATTTATTTCCTGAAAGAAAAAAGACCCTTTTCAGACTGCATTTGCAAACAGCTAATATCAGCCTGAAGAATACTATGGCAATGTAAAGTATTCTACAGCCCTGGCTCTAGCTGCTGCTGCATTATCAGTTTTAGGACTAAAAAGGCATAAAAGTCTACAGGGAGAAAAGGGACGACAGCTTATATTAACTGGAAACCTACATCAATGCCAACATTCTCCTTCTTGTCATTGCTTTTAATATGCACTCTCATAAAAGGGGTTATGAAATGCAGCTGAGTTCGTGCAGTTTCTTCTAACAAATAAGCCTTTATACAGCACTTGCTGTTACAGCAGAGAACGGGTGCCTGCTCTGCTCAGTGAGGAGAGTCATGTACAGAGCTCTCCAGTCAATGGCAGCGTTGACTCTTGATTAAGATTTCACTCAGGTGGCCAAGTCTTAAAAGACAGCGTACTAAGCTGCACACTGGTTACCTGGAACAAATACCCCAGGTATTTAATAAATATCCCAAGGCTGACTTGGGAGAGCAAGAAACACACATCTGTCATTAGCAAAAGTGAAAAAGTTGGCATCTGTTCACTCTGACAATAAGAAGGGAAAACTTACCAGCACCCAGGGTAATATCCACACCCACCTGATCGTACTCCGAAGCTCCTGGGTACAAGGGCCAGCCCAAGAACAGCTCTGCAATGACACATCCCAATGACCACATATCGATTGCTTCACAAAAGGGTAAACCGAGGATGATTTCAGGGGCTCTGCAAAGGAAGAGGTAAGAAAACATCAGCAAGGGGAGCAGAGCCACTCAGCTTGTAGGGCAGCTGGTGCCATTGTGACACTCATGGAGCTGTTGCCAGCAAGTGTCACTGCTCTGACAGAGCTGAGGGACACATTGGTCACGGGCACAGTGCCTGCTAACCAAACACTAGTTGGTGAATATTTATCTTTGCAGAAGAGCACTGTGGCCGTGTATAGCCAAGAGACAGACCTATGTTTCACAGTGTTTTGTAAAGCAGAGAACTACTACTGCTTTCATCCAGCAAATGGGACTATGAAGGCACCCAACAAAGGCCCCCACTCTCAGGCTCAGCTCACTGTCCTGTGGAGAACCGTGCAGATCCCCTGTGGTGAAGCATCCTCTGTTCACACAGCTTCATGGGTTCACAAACACCCAGACATTAAATAATCATTACAGGACTGGTATAAAAGAATTACTGACTTTTTAAACAAATGGCTGTAAAAATAAAACAGAGAAATAATGCAATTAGATCTATTAGACTTAAGCCTTTCCCTCAGAAGGAAGTAGCCAAGAAGCCTTCCTTTCCCAGTCTGTACCAGGCACCTGATTAGATTTCCTTTTCCCTTTCAGCCCAAACAGCCAAAATGCACCAGCACTCTGGCTATGCATTTATTGCCAGCTCCAGAAGGTGCCATCAAAGCACCTCTGCTCCTTCCCCTTCAGGGGGAATCTGTCCCACTGCCTTGGGGTGGTTGGAATCCTTCTCCACTGATGCTGGAAAAGATCTTTAGGATGAGGTGAGACGAGATGAATCCTGACACATGTGCCCTAAACACATAGGCGTTTCAGTAACTTCTGTGTGAAAGAACCAAAAGTATTTTTCAAATACTGAAAACCTTATACAAACAAACACCTTCCTTACTCTTTCCTGATGTCCATATGCAGATGTCTGCCTAGATGCCCATATGCAATTATGTGACAGAGTTCCTATTTACACAAGGACCTCCTACAGCTTCTCTCCTGTTCTTCTTGCAACACTTCTAAAGCCCCAGCATCTGGTTTCAGGTTATGTACAGCAGAAAGAATAACTTACTCTCCCATACTCCTCTAAAGAAAAAAAAAAAAAAAAAGCAGAAGAAAGATAAAAGAAAAACACATTGCTTTAAAACTTTCATCATTTTAAATATAGCCTTGGGATTTCTCAGGCCCTCGTGTATTTTGGGAATGCCTGGGGTTTGCTGTTGAGCAAATCAAGTGCCACCATCCAAAGCTCAAAATAGGACCCATGGTTCCTAGTTTCCCATCTGTCATCAGGATAAGATCTGACACTAGTGAGATCATACTAAGGATTACCAATTGCAGTGGAAAGTATTATGTTTTAATCATGCCATTACACAGTCATGTCAAGACAAGTCTTTAGCCAAGAAACCAAGCAAAATCGTAATTTTTTTCCAAAGAAGCAAAGGCCCTGTAGCAAGAATCCACGCTCCATCTTCAGTCCACAAACTTCCCCAGTTATGGGTGGACTTGTAATGATGAAAGTCCCAGACTATCTCTTCTCAAACCCGCAAAGCAGAACATAAAACTTACAAGAAATTCTGGGATTTTAAAGTTAGAATTTTTTTGTGTCATTTCCACAAAAAAACAAGTCAGAAACTTAAAAAGTGGCTACCTTAGCCCTTCTAGCTTCATTTGTGCTTGTCATTGCCATACTCTACTGCTCTGTAGTCCACTGTGACAAACCTTTTATTCTAACAGCAATCTCTCCTCATGAACAAGGGGTTATTGCCATACTCTACTGCTCTGTAGTCCACTGTGACAAACCTTTTATTCTAACAGCAATCTCTCCTCATGAACAAGGGGTTAATTTTCCTCTTTTCCTCCCTATTCCGTCATCCCATCATCCCTGTCATCCCTACAAACTACTCGACACCTAGACAAAATGCAGAGAGAAAAAGACAGCTATGGTGACCTGAATCTCATTACTATGTAAATCCTGCATTCAAAGCCATCTGCCTCTCCCTGTCTGCCTTCCACAATGTGAACGAAATGTCCCTGGTCACTAATGAGAGCTCAGCCACAAATCGCCTGAACTTCAAATCCCTCCCACTAACTCAAGTGCAGGGGTGGACTACAGGGATATTCCCAACATGATTTTGTGTGGAAAACTCCCTGTTCATAAAATCACTTGCACTGCTGTCATATGCAGCACACACCTCCTTCCCTATCCCCCACACTTCAGACCCCTGCAAGAAGGGATGACCTAGAATTTGAGGTTCCAAAATCTCTAAATTTTTTTTTTCTCCTCAGTCTTTGGTTGTCCAATGGGTTTTCCTTAAAGCTCCACTTTCAGGAGTGCAGTAATTAGGAGAGCATTTCTTTCTTTACATGTGGAAGAAGCTTTCCATCTCTGCTATTGGGAAGAAAAGTACAAACCAATGTCCCTATTATTTAAACACATAAAACACTAAACAGAACACCATTCATTCTATGAATTCTAAAAACGATGAGAATGCCTGTGAGAAGGGGCTAGATCTAGGTGATATGATGCCCTATGTACACCAAAGCCAGCACTTGCTGGGGTTTTCTCCCAGCCTTCACATCATAATGGCAATTGAGAGGGAGTGGCCCTAAGACAAAAAGATCTTGTTAACTTAATTAAGCAGTCATTAAGACACCTCAAGAACAACAGGTAGTGGACACCACACAGGCTTCCAGATTTTCAGCCAGCAGATACCTCCTGTTTGCTGTGTGAAAGAGGGAGCTGGAGTCATCAGGAGCTGTGCTCTGCCTGCTTGAGATGGCCAATGCCAAGCATTTGGGGCAGGATGCTATGAGCTCTGAAATGAAATAACCTGTCCACTGATACATTATCTTTGAACCTCTTCTGTAGTGGATATTGCTCTTTATGCTCAGTTATGGATGCATGCATCCTTCTACATATAGTATCTAACGTGCAACTCCTCTCTTAACATAAGCATGTCATTTTTTTAAGGTGAGATCTTGACTTCCATCACATGTTGTGGCACAGAGTTCCACAGGCAACCTTCTGCTTTCAATAGCATCTTAACTCAGCTGTTTAAAGCTTAATTTTCCTTCATCAGGTTTAAATTTGTCACCTCTCACTTCATGTTCACATAGATTGGTGCAGAGGTGAAGATGGAAGTGACTGAATCACCTGCCCTTTAACATAAGTCATTTTTGTATCTCTGCCACTTTCACTGCCTGACCGTACAACTCCTTCCTGACAGAACTGCTTGGCGACAGGCTGAACAGACCTAGAAAGAGTTAAACACAAGGATATTCCCCAGACTTATTTTACACTATTTGCAGAATATTCTTGCGTTCCAGTCTTCTCTAAGCTTAATATTTTGTTTGCATTAGGAGTGACACGAGGCATTTCGGCAGATGTTTTATCTGGGAGATCCTCTGAGACACACAGTCCTTTCTCCAGAGAAGCTGCAGTTAATTTAGGACATAGAATTATACAGAAATAGTTCATTTTTTGTCTTCCAATGTTTACTGCCTTTCAGTACTGCACTGATCTGGCATAATGTTTCCTGTAATCTAGATCAAGTCCTTTAAATGCTCCTCATTCTTTTCTGCAGCCTAACGTAAGGAAGTCTGTGATATCTGCATGCTTGAACACTGCTACTGGTCCAGCAGTTTTTACAGATAATCAATACATTAAATAATTCTGGTCCTAAAATGTGCATGCAGTCCACAACAGACCCTTGTCTCTCTAAAAGCACTCAGATTTAACTCAGAAATTAAAATCGTGTCATTCTTTTTCTCAAAGGGAAAGAAAACAGTTTCAATGTCTTAACCAGTTCTTGTGTGGGATTTCTCCATTCTGCAGCTGCTAACACTATGTAATAAGGGAAAATGCCCTATTAAAGTGTGCACATCTGAGTACTGCAATGATAAATTGGAAGGGCGATTCACACGGCAGCAGATCCTCCCGAACAGCACTGAGACCTTCAGCAGATCTCTTCATGGCTGCACAGGGAATTATTTTCTGTACCAACAATACAGATTTTTTAACACAGGCTCACCAAACCTTTCAGTTGTGGTGAGGATCTTGTCTGACAGCACACAATGGAGACAGCTGCCAGACACCTCAATACTTGCAAGAACATCCCCATTTCCCGCTCTCCGCCCATTTCTTGGCTGTGCATCTGCAATGCTCTTGGCACAGTAATTCCTGCCTCCAGTTCAAGACACGCAGAAGGAAAATGGAAAACTTTGCCCTCCTGTCCTTCGTCTCCCATGAGCTACCCTCTGTGTCCTCCAACAAAAGACACCCCCCTCCTGCATGCACAGGCACAACCTGTTCTACTGCTCACACAGATCTCACCAGCATAGACCAAAGGTTGCCGCCAGCCTGGGAAAGACTGAAGAGCCCTGCCAAGAGCCTCTATCTCCAGGACAAAAGCAGCCATCCCATCCCCACATCTCCTACCCCTTTCAGACCAAATTACTTGCCTGGACAGCAAAGGGTGACCTGCTCCTCAGTTCAGCAGTGGGTCCAGTCAGTCCCCCACTGTCTGGAACCCAGCCTGAATGTGCCTGTGTACACCAGAGAGCTGCTGGTGACGGTGCCCAGGGCACCAGGATCTCCATGCTGGCAGCAGCCACAGGTCCCCAGAGGCAGAAGTGCCATCTCATCATTTGCTTGTACCTCACACACGACCCCGTCCTGCTTTCAGGCCTGCTGCTGGCAGAGTATTTACTTTAGCAACCCTGCTTTGTGGCAGGGTAATTTCATTGTCTGGTGTTTCTGTCAGGAAAATTAATTACCAGTCTAGCTCACTGGCTTTTTCACCCACACATCACAGGACATTAAAAACAAATGACAAAAAAATTCATTTCCACAGACTGGGATTCAGAGAGCTGGGCCCTTTCTGAATTTTAAAACTTCCCTGCAAACTGCCCTCCTCAGGGATAATTTACCACCTCTGGTAGGGTCCCATGGCCAAGCATGATAGTCTCAGCAGAGTCCTTCACGGACAAGTATACATATCAGACAAAAATATAATTCAAAACTTGATACTTGCTGGCACCTTGAAAAGAGTGTTCCTGCTCCAGAAGAAGGTCGGGGGCAGCTGCAGGCAGTGCAGACAGACCTACAGTGAAGATGTCTCTGAGCTGGTACACACAACTCCTGTCTTGCTCTACCTGCTCGTCTCACCTGCTAAAGCCTGAATCCCTGGAAGCAGCAGATTTCCCATGTCCATTCAGAATGCCCTGGGCAGAGGCAGAGAGGCAGGAGCTGAGCTCCTCTGTCCAACCACGGATGCACTGACCAGCTGCATGCCCAGGGCTTCACCTCACTCAGGGCTTGTGCTCTCCTATGCACCAAGATACCACTTGTGAGGACAAAGAACTGCATCCTGTGTGTTTTACAAAGGGGTATTTACTCAAGTGATGGAGCTCTGTCCTCCCCTCAGATGAACCCTTTCTTTGGCATCTTTACGGACTACTCATACCTGCTCACTTGTATTTTGTGGCAGGGTCCACCTTTTGTTGCTATATACTGTAGAATGCACAGTACCCTTAACTCTTAGGTAATGGAGGTGGAATACACACAGAATCTTTTTTTTGCTCCTCTGTACCTCTCAGACTCCAAATCATTTCCTAAATGAAGGGATGTAAAAGGAGACAGGCTCATATTCTGGAAGTAAAAAGTTACAGTTGCTATTTCTCTCACCCCTCCACCTCTCCACTCACACAGACACCTAGAAGGGATGCAGACATCAAATATGGATGAACCTGAGAGTAAGGCCATCCTCTGCTCCAGGACTGGGCATCTGCAGACTTTGTGTCTGTCATAAAGGCAGCCACCAGGGCCAGAGCGTAACACCCCTACAGGTACCAACAGCTCCTGCTTGCTCACTCCCCATCCCATGCAGTGGACAGGAGAGCCGCTCCAGGCCCCACTTGTGTCCAGGCCCCACTTGCTCATCCTCACTGCGGGCCTCATGGCAGGACTTCTGCATCTCTCCTGCATCCCTGAGCAAGGAACAGCCCTGGGAGTCAAGACTCAATCCAGACCATGCAGGCACACGATGCCTTTCAGATTCCAGCATCAAGTTCCAACTATGGAGAGGCCAGTCAGCACAGGATTACTCCTGAGGGAGGAAAAGGACTACTGAGGAATGCCACCCAGTTGGTCACAGTATACTGTTTGCCCACAAAGATGTGTTAGTTCGAGTGATAAGGACAATGCCTCTTCAGGGCCTTCTAGCAGGCTCTGTATTTCACAGGTCAAACACAGGTACACCTGGTTTCTGGGAAGGAGCCAGCCATTTCCAGAGCCAGCCATTTCCAGGGCTGCCAGACCACCTGTACAACTACCATTAGAGAGGAGCTCCAACACTGCACTGCTCACATTGCCCTTGTCCATCCCTTGAGATTAGTCTGCAACACTTAAAAAAATACCTGAATCAGCTCAAAGGACTGGAAGCCAGATCCACTCAGCCCTCAGTGATGGTTTATAACTATAAACTGGAGGCTGGTAACCAGTGAGATACCGCAGGGGTTTATCTGGGAGAGCCCTGGTGTCCACAACAGCAGCCTGCTCCTCCTCCTCTGCCACATGGAGAAAAAGGTGACAGGCTCTTCCCTCAGGTGGGTAGCAGAAGGCAGAGATGACAGACAAACTGAAACAGGAGAGGATCCCTCTGGGAATGGGGATAAATGAACCACCAGCACAGGCTGCCCTGAGGGACTCTGCAGTTGCTATCCTTGGAGGCTTTTAAAGCCCAGCAAAACTAAGTCCTGATCTTGATCTCATGGCAAACCCTACCTTGACCATGAGGTTGGACTAAGCTACTGAGGCTCCCTGTTACCTGAACTTCTCTAACTCTATAAGGTCCAGTAAGCACACAATTCTCAATAGGAAGGTCACCACTATTCTCCTACACACAGGCAAAATCCTACACAGCTGGGACTGTCTCAGGTGGCACAGGTGCAGGGCCCAGGGTGTTTTAATCAAGTGCACATACACACAGCTCTGTCTTTTAAAAACAGAGAGCAAGCTACACAACAATTACTTCTGAACTTGACTGGAGTAATTATCAACTGAGTCTCGTGAGCCTCTCACTGTTAGCTAAGGGTATTTAATAGCAAATAAATCAGAGAAGCAGACTAGACTACCGACCCCCAGACACTCCTCATGTTCCACCAGGGTGCTGACTGGGAAGGGTGAAAATACTCCAGAGGATGGTGTTAGAGGTGGACCAGGCTAATGTGGAGCTCAGGGAAGTCACCCACTCCCTCTCTGCCCTGGTCCTGGGCCATCCAAGCAATGCCTGTGTCACTCCTGGCAAGCATTCAGCTAGCCTGTCTCAGAGACCTCCCATGGTGGAGCATCCATAAACTCTCCTGTGCCCCAAAGGATCTCACCCCTTGTAATTTTAAGGAATAATACAGCTGTGCATAGCTGACTTTATCTCATGCTTAATTACAACTTGTTGTCAATCTGGCATCTACGTAATACATATGGAAAAACATAATTTAATGCATCTCACTTGACTTTGTCTATACCTGGCTTTTTGCCAGGCTGCACCTCCTCCCTCTCCTCACTCTGCCTTGGCCTCAACACATACTCAGTACCTATAACCTTGTCTCTTTTCCTCTCTTGCTCACTATTTCTGTCTCTTTCTCTCCATCTTTTCCGCTCTCTTCCCATACTTAGTGTGGACGGCCCACACAGGAACTTCATAGTCCCGTGAAGGGGGTGCATACCCCACACACGGAAACACAATCCTGTGCTGCTGTGGGTTTGCATCCATCTTTAAAACTGGGGAGTTACACAGACACATCTCAAGCACTCCAACAGGATCCCTCTGCTCGCTGCCACCATCCACGAGACTGTTGGAAAAAGCAATTTCCACAGGTTAATCCTGGAAGACTTTCAAGTAAATCACACTTACATATCAAGCACTTGCCATCTCAATGCACCTTTCTTGGGATTCAGAAAGCTGGATTCAGCCATGAACAAAGCCTGGGTTTGAATGGGGAGGGAGGGGTCCCTGCTGGGAAGCTCTGCACCTCTCTGCTCTCCTATATACATTGCACATACACTCTTTATTTAGGTTAGGGCCTTAAAGAAAACCTCCTGCTCTCTTCAGCAAGAACATGTGAGCAAATAAATGACTGAAGCCTAGAGCTGGTGAAGGCAGTGCAGCTGTTTGTGGAAACAAGACAAAAGATTTAGAAACACTTGCATTATTTCCCCCCCTCTCCCATGTCAGGCTGTTTACAGAAACCAAGGGATGAAATTTTGCAGACAAAACCACTGAGAGCAGCCTGTCAGTCTCGAAGGGAAGGAGAAAGGGAGGGAGAGGGAGAGGGAGAGGGAGAGGGAGAGGGAGAGGGAGAGGGAGGGGAGCGTAGGCTTCTTTCAGGATTATGGATCATTGCTAAATTGCTCTATCAATTATTAAACCCATCACTCAAAGCGCAGTAACCAAAATATAGCAGATAAAGCCTTTCTCATCCACTCTCGACCAGCTGCTCTCCTCCTCCTAAAGCCAGAGGGGAATGAAAATTCCCACAGTTTTTATTTTATAAAGATTATTTTCCCTGTGCCTTGAAAATAAAAGATTTTCCAGACAAGGTACAGTAGAACCGAACCTGCAGTGGGAAGATATTAAAGGAGGAACTGCCCTTTTGACTAACAGACCCAAGGAATAAAACAAAATCTCTCCAATCAATATGATTTCTTAACACTGACAGGTTCAAACTTTTGTTTGTGAATAAATGAAGAGGCAGGCCTCAGCCATCAATAGCTGTTAGTTCCTGTTTGCTCTTTGCCACTGCTGCTGAACAGATCAGATATCAACAGCAAGGTCCCAGGAAAGGACAGGACAAAAGGGCACGAGGCACCTGGTCCAGCCAGTGGCTCTGTGGAGAAGAAAACTGCAACCATGCATCTAGGGTGGGACAAGAAGCCCTGGGTGAGCAGTGCTGAGAAAGAAACACACAGGGAGGATGATCAGGACCTGGCATCCAGCTGGAAAGGCTTCCATGTGGCTACCAGGGTCTGGATGGGTGTGAGTTTTTAGCAGCACCACATGCACTTGCTGGAAGCATTAACCATACGCATCATCTGAAGCAAATACATGCCTGAGTCCTGGCAAGAGCCTGGCTGCAGCTCAGGTTAAATATGCACTCAAGTGTTTTACTGAACCTGAATCGCTTAGCAAGTCCTTGCCATCTTTGAGCTGGAAATCATAAAAGGCAAAAAAATGCTATTAAGGCCAATCATGGAAAAGAAAGCCAGGCCCTGGGTTTGACCAAGAGCCTGCTAAGCTTGTCTCAGCCACGCATCTTTGTACATCCCTGGAGGAAGCCCTACTGGACTGACCACAATCATACTCACCTCTTTGGAATCAGAAATGCAGGACTCCATAAACTTGAGATGAGGTGCCCAACAGGGAGCACCAGGACTATTGCCCTGGGGGTCGGCAGCTCCATGCTGAGCCAGAAGCACAGTGACACGCACAGGGGGTGATGCAACAAGAGTTACATTCAGCACAGTGTGACCTCTGGTTGTTCTCCCAAACAAAGGGCCATGCATGGGGGGAGAGCTGGGGCTTTCCCAGGTTATGGAAGAAATCAGAGAATAGGAAAATCATAATTTGAAAACAAAAGCCCTATCCATGCCAGGCAGTGAATGGATGAGCTGCAATGTATTGGGTGCAGCAATCCCCTGAAGGAGGCATCTGATCAAGAGGGGAAGAATGCCAATTATGTGCTCCCATTCATGCCACTGCAATGAAAGCATAATTCTGACTCTGCTTTCTGACCCACAACATGCAATTTATGCAAATCCAAGCTGTTCTCGCTTCCCTCAGAGCCAAGTGTCCACCAATGCCAGAGCTGGCTCTAACTTTTTGTTTTCCTTTTCAAATCTATTGTTTTCACTGCTGAATATTTAAGACCTTTTGTTGTTGCTGTTGCATTTCTTTGGAAATGAAATAATGATTGAAAAAATCCCACAGCACACAGAAACAAACAAAAGTTGACTTCTCTCTGCCATTCTGCCATGCTCAATTCCATCCCAACCCCTTATCGTTCCAACCCAGAGCCTTGCCATGTATTGGCCAAGTGAAGCTTCTTGTGTCTGATCTTCAACGATCCCGACACTTTTGTTCCCAGCAAATACTGAAAGTTGCACCGAGCTGCATGGTGGTTTTATAGGATTAGCCCAAATACTGAGCCAACTGTCAATATAAGGCTCCAAACCATTTCTATCCCTGGCAAACACAGATATCAACCAGACTCAGGCCATGATCCTAAGACTGGCTTCACAGAACAAGTAGCAGGTCTGAGGCTAACAATATCAAATTACTGCAGCCTTCCTTTATTTTTTTTTCTTTTTTTTTAGTCATGTCTACTCGCTGCCTTTATTTTTTTATAATTAGAAAAAGACAAAGACAAAAATAAAGTACTTATCCAGCCTGGTCCTTGGAGAAAGGAGCATTGCCCTTTACTTATCTCTGAAGAGCCACATAGATTTAAAATTATTATTAGCCGCAATTATTTGTATTTCTGCAGCACACAGAAGACCCGGCAGAGCCCAGAGCCTCGCAGTGCTAGATGCTGAAACATGCCTTGCTGAGGGACTGTGTCTGCTCCACAGAATTGATGATCTAAGACGATGTGTGGTGACAGGGGAACAGATTGGTGGAGCAGTTCGCCCAAGATCATACAGTGAAAGCACAGCAAAGCCAAGAAAAGAAGCAGGGTCCTTGTGAACAGTGTGCCCTATCCATCAGACCACGTCTTCTACTTTATTATAGGAGGGAACAACAATAATAATACACAGATTTGAAGGCTCTTTTGAAAGAGAGAGGTATTACTGAGGCAAGGCAGATTTTAGGTCAAAATGACCTGTAGATACCACCCAGAAAGACAGCAGCTATGCTGGGAACAGCTCATGAAATCCAAGGCCCACTTTTAAGCCCTGCCTTGGTGACTCAGAGCACCCTGCCTACGCTCTGAGGACCTGCTTGGTCCACACAGAAGTTTA
Organism: Lanius collurio; assembly: GCA_020086605.1. Classification (NCBI taxonomy): domain Eukaryota; kingdom Metazoa; phylum Chordata; class Aves; order Passeriformes; family Laniidae; genus Lanius; species Lanius collurio. Next base: position 1,450,593 of record JACBWW010000005.1, read on the forward strand.
AGGAAAAGCCTGGGAATGCCTGCTCATCTGCACATGGAGATATGTGTGGCAGTGAACAGCAGGGACACCTCAGAGCTGCCCCAGTTGGCCATTCCTGCTGCAGAGTGGAAAATTTCCACTTCCAACTCAAGCCCTACTTGAGTCAGCACAGCCGGCAGAGCAGGTGACAACGGCCCCCTGTACAAGCAGTGGGGCACAGCACAAATTGCAGACACACAAACCCACTCTGAATTTAATTTATTTTTATTACATTTATATTAGGGCTAACATCTGGAGGTGTTAAGTAGAGCCCTACTGTACTAGATGATGCAAAAAAAGTAAGAAAACAGTCCCTGCACTAAAAAATTTGCAGCCTAATTTGGGATCCCTCATCACCCTGGAAATAAAAGCTCTGGGACTTGCTGCTCAGCATCTGCTAAGACAGGATCTGCAACCAAGCCTGAACAAAACGTAATCCCTGACCCACTGGGGTGACCACTTTGAGTCTACATCCTGCAGCTACCATATTTTAGGGCCAAAGACTGCAACTGCTCCCTTGTCCAAAGATGGAAGAAGGCCCTTGTAGCTGTAGCAGAGGAACAGCTCTGACTTTAACCGTTAATGTCACACAACTTAGTGGAGCCAGACAGAAAACCAGGATGCAAGCGAGAATGCAATTGTGGTGTGCAAATAGTCCCAAAGGAACCATAATGCTTGCAGGAAGAAAGGCACCACCTCAGAAGAAAGACTTTTAAAACAAAGTCTTCTGCAAAGTTAAGTTCATTCTTTATTTAAAACCATCACATGGAAAATTCAATTGTTCTCTAATGCATCTCTGTACCAAACCAGAAGCCTAAATCCAACCATTAAAGTGTGAAGCTGCTGAATTTAAATCCATAGTAAGTGCAAATTTCAACACAATTTTAAGTAAGGAGTCGCTCCCAACACCTTCATAACATGTCAACACATAGTCATATATTTGTTTCTGGGACTCTTCAAATGTCTCCTTTCACTGTTTCATTTTTTTCTTGCCAAAACAAATTCTTAAAGCTATCCCGATGTTCTGAAAAAATATAAACATTTTCCGCATGTTAAAATCTAAGACGGCCATGACAGAAATTTTAGAGAGACAAATCTGGCAGGGAAAAAGAAAAATCATACAAAAGAAACTTTTCACTACACACAAGGGGAATCCGAACCGATTCCCATCTGATTAATTTTAACTTCCAATTTGTCCTTGGATCAAACTGCAGTACGGATGTAATTTTTTAATTTCACTGTTTTGTAAGTAGCCGGTACTGTCCTTGTAAAGGGCGAAGAAATCCCCATATATCAGGAATGCTTTTGGCTGAGAGGAAGTTTAGTAATTACTCCAGAGAAATAAAGACAACAATCAAAAGTACTTCCCAGGACATGAAGGCAAAGATCCACCCTCTCTTGAAAGAAGGGGCTGTCTTATGTATACATTCCTATCTTCAATTATCATGACTGCCTGTAATCATTTAGCTCTCTGTTAAGTCAGCTGCGGGGTTCAAGAACATTTCCTGGCATTCTTCACATTTTTTTTACATGTTGCAATTTTATCTGGTGTGTGTCATATGCTTCCCCCCAAAACGCCTGAACTGAATGCTCTTCCTCCTCACAGAGGAGTTCAGGCTTCGTAAACTTGACTGCAGCTCTCAGAAACCTAATCACTTGAGAGCTGCGTTAGAAATTAGTGAGAACAGACCAGGTTTGGCTTTGAGAGGTAAAACCACTGTACGCTCAAGCAGCAGGGGATGCAAATGGACCAGTGCCTCCCCTTAAAGACATTTTCATCCAGTTCTAAGCCTGTGAATTTATTGCCCCAATGTCTTGGAGCTTCCCTGTGCCTCCATCCAAAAATCTTAGTGTACGTTTCATTACCTTTAGTGCACCCTTCTGCATCTCTATCCCTGCAGCTCCCCTGGCACCCATTTTAGTTGAGGAAAGCCATAATTTTGGTTTAACTGGGGCTGTGACAGAGCTGGTGCCCGCAGTGCACTGGGCAGGAGCCTCCAGCTGGATGGGGACAGCTCACTGACTACCTGTGATTTACTACCAGCACACAGCAATATTTAGGGTGCAATAATAAGGTGGTACACGGGTGCTTCACCAACAAACAAGACAGGGAAGGGAATAACTGTATTTCCCCTGTTGTTCTAAGGGTAGGTTCACCAAAAGGTTAGCAGGAAAACAATGTAGGCCCATCAATCACCAGGACACCTACCCTAGAAAGGTTACCCCGTGTTCCTGCCTCATTTTTCACATCTATAATTACCCTGTGCTTCTCCTCGCATCCCACCCATCGCCAGGCAGCAAATGCCAACCATCGCTGCTTTATTAATTAAGTATTTTGCTCACGCCCATTGTCGCCATCCCCCAAGATGCTACAGTGGCTGCAGGATTAAGCAGTACAACTGTGATTTCTGCAGGGTGGTGTGGCCAGGGAAAAGGAGCTTGAGGGCTTTCCTGCTTTTCCTTCACCAGATAGCAGAAGTTACCAGCTCCATACCCCACGGAGGTGGGATGGAGGTGGGAGGGATGCAGCTCTTTACATCTGCCCTGCAAGAGGGAGAAGCAATGTAGGGGCATATGAGGGAAGACTGCTTCCATTCATGAAGGGCTCAGATTTCTCTTGGATCTTCATCCAACTGAAACAAAATGCCAATATTGCTGAACATACTTAGCACCTCCTAAAGTGCAATCCTACTCCGAACAGTGCCTGCCTAAAAACAGCAACGCCAGGCTCCTTGTTTACTGTATCTTCCTGATGCCTGATTGGAATGTCTCAGTTTAAAAGGAAAAAGAGGAAAAAAAGAGTTATTTTTCTATCTACCAGCCCAGCAAACCCAACCAGAGCTTCAAGAACCACTCTGGACTCATTTCTTGCATATTTATGCACACAGACACGAGCAGCCAAATTAAGAGTTATGCAGAGATGGGCAGGGGAAGTGCAAGGCTATGATCTGAAGACAACAAATTTGCAGGGAACTTGATATGTTTCTACTCAAAGTACAGCATCACGTTTCTGATTCAGGGGAGCTTGAAGGTTTTTTTTTTTGCTTTGAGGAAACCTAAAATAGCCTCCTTTGAGAACATGCATTCTGTAATCACTACTTCATCCTTCTGCAGTATTTCTGGACCAAGCTTTTCAGTTGTAGAATAATAGTAAATATACATAAAATAGAGAAAACTTCTGCTTGATTGAGAAGTATTTTCTGTTCTTGCTTTTATTCTGTCCCACCAGAAACTATAATTAATTTATGCACTAACAATAATAAAATAATTATTTTCTAATTGTAACCATATCTGCAATAGAAGTCAGGACTGATGGAAAGTGGAATAGAAAAAAAATTGCTGACAAAAGCAAGAAGATCACATGACAAAAGCCAGCACAATGACACAGAGTTGCATGCGTGTCCTGTTTTGGGCCCCACAGAAGTTCACACCCGTTGAATGGTAATGAAAAGAGAAACACCCTGGAAAAGCTAGTAGGAGTAGACTCAAAAGGAAATTAAATACAGAATTTCTTTTGAGAAAATCCTAGAGTGAAAGCTTTTGCAGTCTTTGACGCTCTTGAGCTTGGAGATGCATACCTTAGGATCCTGATAGCAAAGTGCTAGGCACAAGTAGGATCCAGAAAAAACAAGAAGGTATAGTCCTCCTTCACACTGCCAAGAAAAACCAAAAGCATGGCACCTGCCGACCTGCTGCCCTTCGAGGCTAATTAAGTGTGTCAAATGTGCTCCACAACACATCTCTGAGACTGGAAGTGATCCAGGCACCTCTGCCAGACTTTGCTGATTGCTGAAAGCAAGGGAAAACCCACCAGAAGCATTGGCTTTTTGCACTGATGCCCATCTCGCACACAGAGAAGGCATGGGTGGCTCCTGACAAGAAGTCAGAGTTACCATAGCAGTAAACCTCTGTCACAGAGCTCGTTTGAATGCAAGAGAGTAAAAGCCACCTACACCCTCCATCCACACCCCTTGTGCTGACTTCTACAGTCAGACCTGGTTTATAGTGATCTTCTTTCTTCCAGTGGAGAGGGACAGTGTCAGAGCAGTGCTCATCACCCCCTGAATCCATAAGGCAATGCTGATTTGTCACTGTGCCCATGTATGGTTTGTTGGACTATGAGGGGAGAGAGCCCTCAAGAGTGGCCAGGAGATACCTAAAGCTTCTGGTTTTGACACTGCCTGCAAGATCCTCAGGGACATCAGGAGAAGAAAAGGAAACGCCTTTATTATGTTTTCAGAGCAATTTATGAGAAAATGTTACTATCTCACGCATGATCAATTTAAAAAATCTAAAATTCAATGATGGGAATTTTCTTGCCCTATTGATTAAGCCCATTTATAGTTCTTTCAGGTCAATAGTTTAGCCATAAGCTGGGGCATATGTGCTTAGGAACATGTCTTGGTTGTTTCTTTGAATTCCATTGTTTACTTCCTTGTTACTGAAACAAAGAACAATCAACAGCACGGTACAGAGCCACATGTTCTGAAGTGGACCAGCAGACACAGACCTTTCAGAATTAAGATGGGTCTTCTGAGGATCCATCTCACTTTTAGAAAAATCCCTGTTTTCCCACTTTTCCTTGAAGCAGCAAGCTAGACGAGGGAAGGATTAATTAGCTGATGTTTCTAAAGCTCTTTGAAGATGAAAAGCGTTATTTTTATTTTCAAGTCTCACTAAATGAAAAAAAAATCAAAAAAGAAAAGGCCAGAGAAAGACTTCTGCTGTTTCCTACAGAGAGAGGTCTCAAGACTGAGCTCCTGTACAGAGACACTCCTCCAACACCATGTATTAACTGGCAAGCCAGCACCATAGCCCTTTCTCTGGGCCAGGCATTAACAGGGGCTCTGCCCAGTTGCCTATTTTCATGGAACATGTAGAACTCAATACCATTGAGACCTCTCCCCTTGCATCAAATTTGCTGAATTTGTTAACCAGATTCAAAAGTCAAGGGGAACACAGCAGCGTCATCACACACATCACATCATATCCTTAGAAAAGCAGACTAAAAGCAATTGAATAAGCTCCTTGAATACAGATGCAGTGTCCAGCTGCCCAGAACCCTGGTGGGCTATTTTTTCCTGAAGTGTAAATCACAGAAATGATTTATCTTTCTTAAACACTTTGTGCCTTCTGTTGGAACTTCCATACGTCTCTATATTGTTTTTGTCTCCTCTTTGGCATCATGAGGATGCACTCAAGCAGCAGAGTGGGGAGGACTAGGATCCCCTGGCAGCTGGAGAGCAACAAGAAGCTTACAGGTAGGGTGCCCTGCCCTAGGAAGACAAAAATAGCAAGAAGACAGACAGGATTGCAATGTATTAGCCAAGCTGTGCTTAACACCCAAGACAAGGAAGACAATGAGCTGTTACAGGTCAGGCCTGAAATGAGCTGGAAACCAAGAAGGGAAAGATTCCTCTGTGCAACCCATTTACAGCTCCTTCAATTCCATTATCTCATCAAAATCTCACCACCACCAAACATAAACAGGATGCTTGCTTGGAGTTATCCTGTTAGGTAACACTGAATATTCATCTCACTGATGCCTAAGGTCCAGCATCAGATATATTCGTTCCCCCTGACCAAGCAGGGCTGGCAGCATCTCTCCTGAGCCTGCTTTCACCAGAATTCCTCTCCCTGCTCTCAGCTCAGCAAGGCACAATGTGCAAGAGCTGAGAGGTCCTGCAGAAAAACAGCCATCTGGTGAAGGGGCAGGAAGAACCAGTTAAAAACAGAGTAGCTCCACCATATGGAGAAAATAATTCAGTTGGGCAGTGTAGGAAGAAGCAAACCCTATTATAATAATTGTGTTGCCAAGTGATGTTGCAGACTTGTTTTTCCCCTCACGGCTTCTGCACTGATTAAGAACAGCTTCCCCCATAATACGGCACTATCCCCACAGAAAGATTGCACTGTTCCCTCAAGTGACTCATGGGAACACCAGGTTAGTACCAAAATGTCCACAGCATGAACTGAGCATGGAGACAGGAGCATTGCACCCCCTTACCACTTTGCGTATCCTTCCATTCTGAGCAAAAAACACCAAGACCTTGGGATAAGCCATCCTGGTTCAGCTGGACGGCATCCCGAGGAAAGCTGACTCAGACTAAGCACAGGAGGCAATTACACTAGTGACAAGCCAGGTTTGGAAAACTTCTGGCCCACCAAACCCAAGGACAGGTAATGTAAAATCTGCTTGGGGCTAAGGCACCTCTGTTCCTACACATGGGAATTCTGGTCCCCCTGTAATCACTCATGTATTCAGAACAAAGGGACTTAATAAAGCCCTGCTTATGAACAGGTCCTTCTAGAACAGCTCCCCTTCTTCAGGCTGTTGATATAAAGGTACCGGCTGTGGCAGCTCCAGAAGTACTCCTTCCCCTGCAGACTGAAGGTGACTCCTGCCTGGAGATCACAGCAATCCCCCCCCACAAGAGCCATTACTACTTGGGCTCCTTGAGTCCTGCAATCAGATTATCATCACTAAGAGCTATCTGAGTGCAAACACTGAGTTTCCAATGTCCCTCCCTGTCTCTCCTGGTCTCAGTGGCACACACCTGTTGGAAATCCATGGGGCAAGGGATCCACCTCCGCTGCTGCTCCCTGCCCACTCTCCATGCTGCCCCAGCCAGCAGGGCGAGGTGAGGTGCTGGCACCATCTCCTCAGTTAGCACATGCTGCTGCTGAGCCGGGCACACCAGGCAGAACAGCTGCCCAGGCCAGGCTAACTCTGGGGCAAGGACAGATCTGGATGCCAAACATAGCCAGCAAACCTTTTCCTTTGTTTCCAACCCCCACCCCCCTTTCCTCTTTCTCCCTCCTTATCCATTCCCATGCTGTGGCTTTCTAGTGCATTTATTCCTAGAGAAATGCATGCCTGTAACAGAGATTTCCTTGCATGAGCTGCCTTGCAGCTTCCATCCAAAATGGACAAATCCACTCATGTCTTCAAAGGCGTGGAAGACAGAGGGAAACACAGCCTGTAGCTGCAGGCATCTTTCCCAAGAAAGCAAAATCCCACTCTGAGGCCAGTTAACGTATTAGTCATTAATTCTGGATAAAAGGAAATGTATTTGCATGGCCCTGCTTAGACAAGACTGAAATCTAAACATGCCCCTCCCCCTTCCCTGCTCTCCTTTAATACCTTATTAATATTATACGGCAGCACAAGCCAACATGCAAATAGAGCTCTATGCAAATACAGCTCAACGCAAAGACAGCTGCACTTGGTTGAGTGCATTACTGCAACTCCAGGGGAATAGCCAGGGGAAAAATAAATCACGTAGATGATAGAGAAAGCAAGTCTTAGCTTCCAAATTTCCAGGGAGAAAGCCATGTGTGCACGTCTGTCAGGGCAGAGTTTACCAAGTTTCATCAAGGAGATAAGGTAGTTAATACTTTGCTTAATTAGAGGCTGCAATGTTCTCTTTGGGATGCTGAGAGGCTTGCCCTCTTAAATATCTAAAGCTCTGTCTTGCAAAACCTAATTCTAAAGTGGACTTAGAAGTACAACTCTACTCACTTAAAGGAATAGAGTCAGCTTTCCTGTACGTTATTTCTCTGTTTATTATTTCACATCAGATATATTTAGTTTCTAGACAGAAGCCTTGTTACAGGTTTTCCCCAAAGCACAGGCCTGCAAACAGAAACCCTGAATTTGAAAGTCAATCACTTCCATTCCTTCCCTAGTACTGCTACCAGCATTGCATTAATTGCTGCTGGCAATCAACAGGTCCCCAGGTAAGGGGCAGAAGTATTTCAACCGAGAGTGTTGAAGAGAATGAACAGAATGAAAACTTTACTTTGACACGTTTGCTGTCTGGCCTCTTGGAGCAGGATCTAGATCAAGGGTGCTCTCAGAACTGCTGATAACTGCCATAGCTGCCTGCAAGCAGAATGAAGCTCCATTTGACTCTAGCTGTGAGAAGCAAGCCAGCGGGTCAGCCTGCAGGGTGCGGGTGGTATCAGAAAGACTCAAGCATTTTGCATTTCCATGAAGACAGCTGTTGGATTTTCACAAACTTTAATATACCCAGGTTAGGCAAGTGCAATTTATTAATCCCACTTTACGGCTAGGAAGATGAAGAGATGTAGCAGAAAAATAATTACACGTTCACAGAAGCCATCAAGGAAACAACTTCCTTTGTCCCAACCTTGTACGTTAGCCAAAAGATCATCTTTGGATACAAGTGCCAAGTTTAAGAGTAATGCACATCACTGCAACTGGTGACCTTGCATTTAGAAATATTTCTCAGCTGTAAAGGACAGCTGAGAATGCATTAAGGTCACTTGCAGCACTTTTTGAGAACAAGCAGTCTAAGGAATGCGATTTTTGTTGTAGAACTATTTGGAAATGAGGTTCCCAGCTGGAAAGTTCATCTGCTAGAAATGGCAAAGGAATGAGGGCATCTGTCTTGCCCAATAAATACTGAAACAACACATCCCTGCTCCTAGTATAAGAACTGTGAGTCTCCAAGGAGCTGGAGTTCAGGAAAGAACTGAGCAGAACACCTTGCATCCCTTTACTGTCATCTTTTCCAGCTGACACCACTTCATCAGTGAGCCTGAAGGAAGGGCTTGTACAAGTTATCTCCACATGCTTCTTCCAGGCACTGGGTTTTAGATTTTTTGCAAATACCAGCTTCAAAATGAGAGAGAGAAAAAGGTAACAAAACAATATGACAACTGAAATCTTTGCAAAACAATATCCTGTCTCTGGTGATCATTGATTCAAGCCCAAGATGTGTTACTTTGCTGTTAATTGTACTCCATACCATTATCCCACATAGTGCTTTTTATTACAGATAATGCTGTAGACCATGCCAGCTCCATGGGCAGGGCTTGTATTTGGAAATATCCATAGGCAGACATCTGGCATGTGGCAGCACATCAGAAAGGGCATGAACAGTGTTATTTTTATTTTTTAAACTTCAGTGCAATCAGGCTTTTAGCATTTTTCCTTCTTTATGTAACTGGGAAAGGGCTGAGGTGAGAAGGATCCCACACAGAAAAAGAGCTGGCTTGCAATGCAGAAGAATGAAAGCACTGCTAAGAAAATGAGAAGACAGCTGGCTGCCACAAAGGGTGCCAGACCTCGTGTCTAAAATTAAAGAATCTCATGTTCTGAGGAAAGCACCTAGTCTCACCCTTAAGCAGAAAATTAAAAAGCAAGAACTGGAGCACACCATATTATCACTGGTGCCCGATGAAAACCGTACACAAGCTGAGTTTCAGACTGAACACTACACATGTTGGTAGTATCTGACAGGCTTTATTCTTCAGTTTCAAGACCTGAATGAATAGAGATCAAAAAATGCCTGGTCAGTGGCCAAGTGCTGGACCCACCTCACAAAGAACAGTCACTTCTGGTAGCACAGCTGGGCAGCCCTAGAAAGGCCAAAGCCAAGTGAGTCATAAGGTTGGCTTAGCCCTTTACCTCGATGTGATCTCTCCACGCAAGACAAAATAGAAAACAGGCATTTTACCCCTGCTCCAACACTTGTCACGCTACCACACTCCCCACCTTCACTGTCTCCTTCCCCAGCAGGAGCTTAACTGTTGTGGATTGGAGAGAGACATCGTGATTAACAGAGAGAAGCAACAAAGAAGCTACCTACATAGGCTACTCCTGTACAGCTCTAGTCAGACATCAAGAGCAAGCACCACCTCCGGACCTGGAGTCTCACTCCATGCAAGGCTTGGGGAAGCACAGCCCCCGCCTGGCTGCTGTGGAGGCTGTGGTTTCCACATACATCTCCTCCTGGTGGCACTGCTGTTTTAACCAGTCTCTGCCCCAAACCCCAGACTGCCCCGCTGCTTAGGACAAGCTGGTACAAATTCTCAGTGGATCACGGGCGGGTGGACCGGCTCTGACACACCAAGGAAGTAAGACAGGGAGGGAGGCAGCAGTGCTTGGGCAGCTGCTGTCACCAAAGGGCAGGTTTGTGAGCATGCCCCAAGAAGACAACTTGGTGAGCTCAGGACCAAGCTACCACACACAGGTATGTAAAAATCAAGCCAGAGCAATGAGCAGAGTGATGGAGATCAAAGTGGAGGAACACATCACTGTCCCACGGCTCATTTCTCCTATGCTCCTGGCACCATGGTCTTTCAGGTGGTGCTTGGTGGCTTGGGCATTAATCACAGATGAAGGGTATTTTCTCTCTCATGAAAGCAGAAATCCCCCAGAAGGCAGCCTGCCAGAGCAGGCTATGATTCACCCAGCACTCAGAGGAGGGACTGGCAGAGGTACACACCTCATAAGGGACCACAGACTTTGTGCTGTCCCCTGTGCTTGCCCGCAGAGCCGCCAGGGAGGCGAGCTTGGCTTTTCATATTAGCGCATAGTAAATGAAATCTCTTTCTTTTTAGAAGGAAAGGGGAAATTGCATCACCTTCCCCCGTTTCCCAGCACTTGAATCTTGAACGTGTTTCCCACCAACAGCACAAACAACGCGTTTCATGTTCAAAAGGCAAAGAACAGCAGTGTAAAGGAAATGGTAAATTTACCACTCCTGATCAGGTAACACATACGGGAGAAAAACATCCCTGTCAAACAGTCAGAAGGACTTTGGAGAAAAATCTCTTATGCTTTACCAACTCTTTCCAGATTGCTTCTGTTTACCAAAAAAAAAAAAAAAAAAAAAAAAAAAAAAAAAAAAAAAAATCAATCCTCTGTCATTGCACCTACTTTTCTTGAATTGCTTTAGCACTGATTTGGGAGTTCACATACTACTCCAGTCTTTGCAGATTTTCTTTCAGACATATTTTCTCCCTGGCTTTGGGCCAAGCCCTGGTATTCTTTTTACATGGAGGAAGTCCTCAGGAAAGTCTGTCACAGATTTGTTTCAAATTATGGGTCTTTGCCTGTAAAGATTCATCTCTTCCCATCACTGACTAACATGTGAAAACAATCAAGATCTGGTTGTTGGGAATTTGGCAGGATCACAGAAATTGCCTAGCTGTGGCAACCTTGGCCACAACAGGCTGTGAAATAACCTTCACACTCCATGGGTCAAACTGCAAGCAGCCACCTGAGAATTCAGGTATACTGTTACCGATATTAATATGAGAATCAACAGTTATTTCCCTGTTCCTATTTTCCTGGAAACTATGATGACAAGGTCCCAGGCAGCAGCTCCCTTTGCTCATGTAGTGGGCAACCAGCAGAAGGTGGCTGCAGGACTTCTCCCTCACTCCTCATCCTGCCGTGCCCCTGCCCAGTCACCCCCCAGTTCAAAGTCGCTGGAGGCCTTGGTTCTTATCATGAAATGTTCTGCCAAATCAAATGTAAACAAATGACATGCACAGTTGACATGGCAACAAAGCGGCCCTGCACGCAACACGGCAGCATTTAACTCTGCTGGGCTGGGCACAAATTTGCAGAAAAAAAGACCAGAGCATGCAGGAAACTGCAAAGGTAAAGGATAGAATCTTCTCTCCCTTCCCTGGATGCCTGGAGAAATACACTGCTCAGCACCCAGGGTGTTGCTGAAAGAACAGCCAGACCATTTCCTGCAAGATGTTTTCAAATTTCCAGGCAGTTTTGGGAGTCATGAGAACTCCAGAGCATTACACATACTTATAGATCTCAAAGCCTGTCACAAAGGAGTTCAGTATTTCAGACTAGTCTTTCCTACTGAAGACTGGCAGCATATCCCTCTTCCCTCATGACCCACCCTTGTCTATAGGCCACTCACAGGAGCAGAGCCAAGGCATCCACCACACACACAACAACGATAAAAACCAGGAGAGAGAGTGAAAGGGCTCAGAGAAGGGATGCAGCAGCACACTGGTACAATCACTTGGTATACAATATTACATTATTTGCCCACCTTTCAAATCTCCCACCAAAATACAGTTCTAGGCACATACATACTTAATAAAAGGTGTCAGAATAAAAGTTACCACTGCACTTGGGCTCATCCTGGACTGTGCAGTTTTGTCAGCTCCCTTATATTAAGTCAGATCCAACGGAAGCTTGGAGACAAAGGTGGGTGTTTACCTGCAAGCACTTTGGGGCAGGGACTGCAGCAGTGTGATTTGACACTGCTCTTCTTTACAGACCCAATAATCTTCTAATCTTAGATGCCCAGGACAATTTTCACGCGTTGGCCTGATAAAAAAAAACATCATGTGCTGCAAAAGAGCATCTTATTTTTATCATGGTGGGAGCACTGTTCCGGGTATGGGGGCACAAATCCCCACAGAGCCAGCACAGGATGTAAATGCTTTGAGAGGATCAACGCCGGGAAGCATCTTTTTTGGAGTAAACTACATTGGTTTCACCTCTCTGAGGAAGGCTTGCAGTCTCGCCCTTCAAGGCAAGCCTAGCAAGGCATGTCAAGTCTGCAAGGCAAAGCCCCTTTAAATAAAAGCAGCTGCTGATGTTAAGATAAGCATCCAAGCAGTAAAAATAATGAAGCTGGCTCTTAAATAATGAGTGCTGATGGCCCCCTCTGCTTGCATTCCTAGTCTAATTACTTACATGGTTAGCTCAGCCCTATATGCCTTTCAAATGCTGCCATTTAAAAATGAAAGTTAAATCCACTTGGAGAGGACAAGAACTAATGGCAACTACAATGTGTGCACACTGCTGCTGGAGGTGAGGGTCCTGCCATGGGGGCCTTTCCCCTGCGTCTCTACTTTCAACAGGAAAATAGAATTTAAAAATCAAATGAGTTTCCAGCTTACAGATGGAAGAATAGCTGTTTAAGATGGAGGAATCCACAGCGTTTGAGCTTGGGAATTCAAATTGTTGTCTAGCCTGAGATGCTGTGAGCCTCGGGTTATGGTGCTTATGCCGGGGAAGGTACGAGGAGTAGCTCCTGGTGGTGAACCACAGGCCCAGGACACAGCCCCACTGTCACCCTGTGCTGGGACCTCCTTCAGCTCTGCCCAGCTCTAGGACAGCACCTGCAGCATCCCCACCCCATGGAGTACATGTCCCAGTCACATCCCAGTCACACAGACAGAGCACTGCTGGGAATGGACGTGTGTGAAATCCCACCAGCACATCCAGAGAGCTCCTGGCACAGCTTCCGAGACCAAATTAGAGGGTTAAGAGTTGCTGGGGGGAAAAAAAGAAAAAAAGAAAACACAACCCCCCAAGAATAAGATAGGACTACACATACTGAATGGGATGAGGAAACAGCAGGAAGAGAGGCAGATAATGGCTCTGGTGAAGAGGTCAGGGCCCAGAGAATCATCCTACCACCACAAGAAGGGTGCCTACCTGAAGAAAGGCTGCAACTCCACAGGGCAGCACCCCTACTGGTGTCTCATGTGTGCTCTTCCCATTTAGTTTGGCATCAACATTTTGGCTTCAGAAGCTATCCTGGCAACAAATTCTTTCCTGAAAATTTATCACATGCCTTCATACAAAGCTGCCAGAATAATTTATAGACACTTACCTAACAATATCTGCTTTTGCTGCAGTCATTAAAGAAATAAACAGAGGCTGGAAAAGAATCAGTTTGGAAAAGGGGCCTCTACTTAGGAGGAACAACAGGCTCGGACGAGCAAATGCTGCCTTGCCTCAGAGACAGGCTAGCGTGACAACAGTGATGGATTACGGAGAGGGATTGCTTCTCAAAATGACATCCAATTACTCTTCATGCCCAATCAAACTGGTTTTAAGTTATCCCTCAACTGAAAGAAGCATTCCTCACCTGGAAGAGAAGGCAGGGGCTTTGTGTGTAAATAAATAATTAGAAATAAACACAGGCTGATGGTGCAGTTGCTGGGGTCTATCAGAAAAGAAATGAGAAAAAGCAGCAGTAATGGACTACTTTCTGTCTCACATCTGTGTGGATTTTTTCTGAGATCTGTAATTTATGACAGATTGTTTTTATCAGCCAGTAAACAATGACTTATAACATTAATAAGCAGCAATATGTAAGTTCCCCAAATATGATTCCCCTGTGTACTTCCCCATGACAGGGATGGAAAAGATTTTCCTTTCTAATAGGAAGAGTGAATCTCAAAAAACCATTAGCACCATCTAGTAACCACAAAAGCAAGTCCTGTGTGCTTGTCAGGGACACAAACCCAGTTTGCAGCCAGCCTTTGTCCCCATCCCTGAGTGCTCACCCCGGAGCAAGGAGGAGGGAAATGATGGCTGGGCTCACTCACACACACAAGTGCATGGAACTAGGGCTCCTGGCTTGCAGTGTGCTTGGGGATGTGCTGTGCCTTTTGGAAATGAAGCACCAGCTACACATCTATGCTGCTGGATGTATTCACGGCAGGCACTGTATCTCTCCATTGCCAGTTTTCCTGCATTTAACAACTCCAGAATGACCCTGACCACTTCAAGAAGGGTATTGAGGAGGGCCTGACAATTACTTTTCTTTTACACCCCAGATTTGGAATAAACAGCTTGGAGGAATCCAGAATAACTCCCCTTGCCCTTTTCTCACAAGTCCTCACAAATTTCATGAATGAGGAATGAAGGGGAGGGCAAGAAGAAATCAAACACAGCCTCCTTAATGTTCAACAGTATTCTATGAGTCCAGTTCTGGGGAATACAAGTAGTAAATTGCTGAGTGACTTTCTAATCTAATTATTTCACTAGCAATTCGAATTATTTTCCAATTAAAACCAAGCTAATACATTCTGAAATGTAAATCAGACTCTATTACCTTTTTTAAATTGCAATGCCGAAACTATTCCCCTTTTCCCTTCAAATTATAGAAATCAGAGGGAGATTTCCACACATTCTCTTGCAGTCCTGCAGAGTTACTTCATATTGGCCTTGCCGGTCTCACCATCCTTCACCTCTGCCTTTGTTTCCACCATAGCAGAGACGGATGCTCTTTGCTTAATGAAGTAAAAAGCCTAGAAAAAAAGGCAGAGGAACAGCTCTCTTCTCTCCGCCTGATGGCAAAGGCACAAAGGTACAGACAAAAGATTTCCATCAAGTGCCAGCTCTTGCCCTAGAAACACAGTGTTTGTCCCTGGTCAGTGAGGACCAGGCAGCCCTGGTGTAGTACACACAGCAAGTTCCCGTGGCTTCACTTCTCCTGCACTTGATGGCTGCCTTCGTTCAGGAAAAAAAGAAAAGAGGAAATAAGTACAGAACATTTTGTCCATTGAGCCAGCCCAAGTCAGATATAAATACATAAAGAATGAGCAAAGAAGCCTCTTCCGTAAAGGGAAGCTATTTTTGATTTAGGCAGGGCCCTTTCCAGACTGAAAACTTCTGAATACACTTGAAATATCTATATTACTTCCCTTTTCTCTCTAATTGACAAAACTAATCCTGCAGATTATCTCTGCCTTTCAGTTTCTCTCACATCCTACACTCACCTTCTTTTTCTCCAAGTTTCTTGTGATTTTGACCTCAGAAGCCACTCAAGACCCTCTTGCTCCAGGGTGAGTGTCCTCACTCTTCCCCAGTACCCCTGGAGATGTCCACAGGAGCTGGGCCACTGCATCCCTGCACAGTGGTGCTGCCTGGGCAGCGGCCCATCACAGCATGGCCACCTTCCTGCAGTGATGCTGGAGGAACATGAGGCACTGGCTTTCTCTGCTGTGGTGTGGGATGGGAGCTGATAAACCAGAAGGGAACAGCTTGTTCCCTCTGCAGTCCATGCCTGCCTCAGCCCCAGCCTTCCCTCCTGACCCCCACGGATCATGATGCGATGGACAGAGCTGAGCAAGCAAAGGTGCCATGAAGGGTGTGTGCTCATCCCAGAATGAAATGCCTGCAGGAAAAGCAAGTGAAAACCAGTGAAACCAAGCAGAGTCACACCCCAGCTGTGTGGATAGCTGCTCCAGCCGTGACAGGCTGCACTCTTAAGTGTTCCCATTCTTGAGTCAGAAATGTGAATTAAAGGGAAAAAAAAAACCCAAAGACACAAGAATAAGGAGTGGCTGACAGCCTGGCAGACAGTAACTGCACCGACAAGAGCAGCATGACCCTCACCTTTATTCCACTGTTAGTGGAATAAATTAATAGGGACTGCAGATGTGGAAAGGCTTGCCTTGAATCAAGAAGATGCCTAATCCAAATTCAGTGTGGATTTATACTTTCGACAGTAACACTGCCTTCAAAAACCCTAATGGAGATACAAGTCAAAGGGAACTACCTACCAAATATGCTCTTTTCTGATGTTTAACTTTTCAGAGTTATCTATAAAATGCTCTGTGAATTTTCAAAATACAGGTTTGCTCCACCCAGCAAACACCCATTCCCTGCTTTTTTTCTTCCTAAAGTTTGATGTTAAAAGCTTGTATTGCTTTGCAGTTTACGTCACTGCAACACACTAGAAATTACTTGGAGAATACAAATTATTAATTACTTGCCCTTTCACATGGGCAAAAACCCCAAAAACAATGGTATTTGATTTTTTTTTTCAGGTTAGTCCTCAAATGAAGTGTTTCCTCTGAAAAAAATTTCTCTAAATATTTGAAGTATTTAATATATATACAAAATATTTTAACTTTATATTATGCATTTAGATTTTTGAGTCAGAGAAATAGCCAGGCAGTTAGAAATTTGGATGCCTTTTGAGTCTGAACTATGAGCACCTTTTAAAAATTGTATGTGGAGATATTTAAAAAAAAAATGGCCATAACATACAGTTTTCCAGAAGTTATCTCAGCAGATGGGTGGTTATCTCTTGTTATAGAAAGCATTTTGGACTTCTGGTTCACTATATTGTTTAAGGAAGGTTCAAACCCCCAAACTTTACACATATAGTTCCCATTTTCAAAATAGCAGGGAGGAAGGAAAAGCAAAAATCCCTAGTGGGATTTTTATGTGTTTAATAAGCCACTGGCAATCTCTTCATGATCCAGGTCATGCTAATCCAGCCTGTCTCTCCCTCTTGAGGACTTCAGTGGCAGGCTGCAGCTCTCCATGCCACAGTGACACCCCTCAAAGCCACTACAGCCCATTCTGTTTTTCTCTTCTGGGTTTTGAGCCATGTGTTGCCTGGTATGGCCAGTGCACAGATGAAATAACACCATGCTGATCCAAACCCCTCCTTCCCAAATGGTTTGTGACTGCGGGGTGGTTTTGTCCCTCCTGGGTGCCCGTGGTTTCTGTGCTTCATTGCTTTGGTCAACTCCTTCTTACTACAAGCATATTTCTGAGAGAAGCAGCAAGCACAAGGGTGAGCATGCAGGGAGGCAGTGGAGGGTTTGGAACTTGGCATTTGCAAACAAGGAGGGTTCAGGAAAAGAACAGAACAGGAGTGATCTTGCGCTTCTCTCCTGCTCCAGCGTTTTGTCTTGTACCTGGCTGCCCTGCTATGAGGGATTCCTTACACAGGGGTTATCACCTTCCCTCCTGGTTCTTCCCAATTTCTTCCCACAATGGATGCTGAGGATTTTAAGAATCTGAAAGGCTCTGGGCAGCTGTGCACTGAGGAAGCATGCCCACCTGGGTAGTTTCCCACTCACCAGGGCCAGGGCTGGCAAATAACATCTACCACCCCAAACCCATTTTCATGGGGGATGCCCCGGAGCTGGCCCAAAGCAAAAAGGGGTAGAAAAAACACTGGCCCTGGGACATGCCCCATGCAAAGGGAGATTGGTCTCTAGACTTAGAAAAGCATAAAAACCCCCAACCCCCCAACCAACCAACCCAAAAACCCATACTCTGGACTTCCTCAGCAGCTCCTTTTCAGAACTCAGGAAAATTCTGAAAGCAGATTTTCCAAGAGCTGTCATTTCAGTGAACCTGAACCACAAATAACTCCACAGATGCTGCACTGGAGATGCATGGATTTAAATCAAGAGAGAAGCAATTCCTGTGACTTCCATATAATAGAGAATCAGAGAGATATTCTCTTCCCACCCAGGTTGCTCCTGCATGTTTTCTCCCAGGAAAGGATAACCTAAAATGTCACTGGCTAATCACCAAAATCATGAGATTATAACTTTCGTTTTTTTAGGAACATACTCAGTTTTTTATATCTAGCTTGTTTTGAAACTCCTTTTTGCAATAACATTGAGATTTAGAAATGTTTCCCTGCTTTTTAAAGTTAAAAACCAGATTCTCCCAGATAGGTAGAATGTCCTACCTGAAACCACCCCCCTCCTCCCCCCCCAAAAAACCCAAAACAACACCAACCTAACCAAAAAACCAAATTATAAGACTTGATGAAACAAACCAGCAATAGAGTGCACCTATACCGGTGTTTCAGCTGGGCACTTTTGAGGTAAACCTCTCAGTTGCTCCCACTGCAGAGTGGTCTCAGAGTGCACAAATGAGCATTCACCCACTGAACAAGACCTAGTCCAGATCAGCCACCCCTCAGAATGCCTCAGCCATGGCTGCCAGGTCCTTGACAAAGGATTTGCTCTCCTAACCATCTCCCACCTGGCCTGACTGATTGCTAAGACACACAGAGCCACGGACTCATGGGGTCCCATACACGTTCCTTGTTCCCTGCCATCCTCCATCAGGAGTCACTCTCTGTTTCACATCTCTGTGCCTCCATCAGGAGTCACTCTATGTTTCACATCTCTGTACCTGTACCCAGAACAGTGTGAATTTTACTGTGTACCCCTTTACATGGCAGAACAAAAGCACAGGTCTGATTTATCACATTCATTAAGCCCGCGAAAGGATTAACAAAATTAATTGAAAGGGTTAATATATAACTGTAACAGGCTATCCTGGTTATGACATTTAGCTTCCTTGCCACAAATGAGTTATCTGGTCTCTTCTCTAGAGCAGAGATAAATGTCAACAGATATCAACAATCATGTATTATAAATATGCAGTGTGTAATTTTTTTTTCTCCTGCTGTTTTGAAGCACTGTTGCTTTAGATGACAGGCATGAAATAGAAACTTTTGGAATAAGATGTTCTGAATCCTCGTAAACTTTTAGTAACTTGCAAATCATGCTGTCACCCACAGGACAGCACCAGAAAGGTGCCTGTGCCAAGCAGCAACAGCCAAAAACCAGTTCCACTCTCATTGCACCAAGCAGGTACCACTTCCCACAAAGCAGGCATTGTAGCTGTTGGGTGCCAATTTGTTCTGCTCAGACAGTGGGGTATTAAATGCAAAATAATGCAGAAGAAGATTTGCAGAAAAATCATCCGAGTTCAGTAAAATCTTACAGAGAGCTCTCAGTCCAAATGACGCTGACTTCTCTCTCTGCCTGAGAAAGCATGTAGAGCCCACACAGGATATGCTTCCACAGAGGAAAGCTTTACAGTAGGCACACATGTGCTAGATAGCTGTTGTTTACTAGGTCATGTTGATTTTGCTTTCAGCTATGTTTTCTTAGGCACCCACGTCTCTTCATGTAGGAGTGCCTTAGAATTTACAAAATATTACTCCCACTCAACATGCACTCGTGTGTGTATACATTGGGTCTGTGTGTACATAGCTACAGAGATGCCCACCATAAACAAACATTCGCATCCATGAGCTTTCAGAAAAACAAAGGTATTTTTCCATCCCTTCACAGGAAAGGACTGCACTTGAAGAGAGCAAGCACTACATCCTCACTGCTTTCATCCACTCCCCTCATTCCAAAAGTACTTTGGGATCTCAGCTCCTCTGTGCCTCACTTCCCAAGGGACCACACTCAGCACAGCTCTGTTGGCCACCTCCCTCCTGGGGCAGGTGGAGGAACAGAAAAGGTTCCTGCTCCACTGAAAGCATTTCCCTGCAATGCAATTCGCTTGCAACTCAGCATTTCCCCACAGAGGGGCCTCCAAATGCGGATAATTTCGCTCTGCTCCTTCCCTGCCTCTGAAGCATCCCTTCTGCTAGCTGTGGAAAAGCCCAGTTTCTTGGAAAGCAGCAGATTCTTGCTTAAGATAGGAATTCCTGTTACGGAAGCTGATCCCGATCAAGCCCTTCCCTTCTGCCTTGACCTCCACCCCAGTTTAGGAAATTCACCTTCCTGGAAATGCCTTGGCTATAAATACAGCCCTCAGAACAGCCTGTGACGTTTTCCCCTTTACTACATAAGCTTTCCACTTGCCAAAATTGTCCTAGCAAAAGGCAACACAGAATATAAACTGGGGAGAGCCATGCTTCCCTGGAACAGCAGCGTGGGTGGCAGCAGGCAATCCAAACACATCCATCCCATTGGTGCAGCTTTGGCCTGGAGCTACCCTTGCATGTGGATTTGCAAGATCCATAACCTATCCAAAGGACTCAGCCCCTTGTGGTCATCTCCTTGGCCCTCCCTGCTCCCCACCTCACTGTCACAGTGGGTTTGTTTCATTTTGTAAGCGACGGCTTTACAGAAGCCACGCAGCAGAAGTTATTAATACTGCTTTGGTACGGGGAAAATCTCATTAACGTCAGCAAAAGGAGGAAGAGTTCTGAAAAGCTCCCAGCTAATTTGCTTTCTTTTAATTTCTTGCAATTACAGTAAGCAGCACAACGTTCTCCCAATAAATGAGTCTTTAGCATTGTGGCAGAGTCTTCTCCCCAATCAATTCCTGCTCAGACTTTTAACCCTTTGCTGGATTGCCGGAGAGCAGTAATGACTATGAGGTGCACGTTCCCAGAACAAATGGTTTTCAGACATTTCCAGTAATTTCTCCACATGGTGGAAAATCCCTGTTTTGGCTGTGCCTCTTTTTTTTTTTTTTAATTTTTTAAAATTTTTTTGCTTTGCAGCCATCACAGCAGTACCAAGCTGGTGCTTCCCACATCCTTTGCTTGGTCTAAATTCAGTTTCTCTTACAGTAAACACAGCTCCTAAAGGCTGCAATCCAGTTCTTTTCTGAAAAGAGGTTCAGTGTAGCATATCCCACACACTGGCTGATTTTTAAAACTCACTGTGTGATCTATTTTCCCTTACTGCTTTGAAAAGTTGAAGAGCAACAATTCTATTTCAGACCACAGCTTATTATTTTTACTCCACTGCAAAAAAATAAAACAAAATTAAAAAAAGGAATAATGTTGAAGAATGTTTAAGCATACAGTCTCAAGAGTAGTAAGAGGATAAGGGTTTGGTTTGCTTTGTTAAAAAAAAAAAAGGCAAAAGTTGTCCTCTCGATAAAGTAAAACTGGATTGGTTTTAACCACCAAAAATGTTACAATAAAGCCAACCTCAAAATTTCATTTACTTAATTTTATAGTGGCAGGTTTTCAGTTAAAATGGAAGAAAAAGGTAAGGTTGTTGTTGTTGGATTTTTTTTCATAAAAATTGAAGAAGTGGAGCTTTGGAGGGAAATCACATTCTGATTAGCCTTACATGAGATCACTTATTCACATCAAAACAAGTTAGAGAAGACCAAACACTACTATTACTATTATTTGATGGCTCTTTCAAAAAGTCAATACTTTTTTTTTTTTATTTCTCCACTGTGGATTCATTAAAGAAGTTTAGCTTTTCATTTTAATTTAGTTTCTAATCATAAAAGTTCAAACCCAATAAATCCCAACCCGAAATGCAGAAGAATCTGTTGTTATTTTTTCCCCTACACACAGACTGACCAACATATTTCACCCATTCCTGTACTAGCACACAGGGAACCCTGGACAGCAGGAGTCCCTGGGAAGGAGCAGAATTCCTGCTTGGACATTTGGAAGTCTCTGCCTCCGTCTAAATATTGTCCAGCCCTCCCAGCAGAGCAAACTGTTGACACTGGTGAGAAACAGCATGAGAAGCTTCTTGCCCTCATAGTTAACAGGAGCCTCTCCACAATAAAAATGACCTATCTGTTCTAGGGACCTCACAAAGAAAGAGGAAAAAGCACACCCTGGCACATTCTAGAATACACTGAGTTTTTTGCAGAGTTAATAGCACAGTAGCACATATGAAAAAAACCATTGATTAAAAATAACATTACATGTGGAAATTAGGTGGTTAAAGAACTGCTATATGGCTGGACTCTTTGCTGAACTCATTTCAGCCAAGGGAAGCTTCTTGCACTGATTTGCAAGTTGCAGAAAACCCCACTACTGCCAACAGTTGAAAATAATTAAGTAGGACCTTTGTTGTCTGTGGAAAGAAAATAAGCCAATAAAGACACATTTTTAGCTTCTTTTAAATGGTATTTAATGAGCACTAAGCTTCTTGCATGGATAGAACTGTATTTGCACAGTGAAAAAGGGGGTCCGCCAGTACATACACACATGCACCAAGCCCTGCACGGAGAAAGGGGTTATGCATCACTTATAGCTACTCTGTGTACTTCATAATGTATGCGTGGGTGAGCTATACCGAGTGCAGGATACTTAAACTGTCTCATTTGTCCAGGTCACTCACAATTAAAGGATGGCCATAAAGAAATCCTCACTCCAACAGAGAACAGGAGGGGAAGATTAATTTTGTTTTGCTAGAAATGCCCCCCCCCCCCGCTCCCCCTTTACAAGTGAAATCCAGGAGTGACAGGAATTTACAGTATTTAAAACAAAAAAACAATCAAGAAATTAGAATTGGGTCAGGAAAAGCAAAGTCAGAGGATTTCACTGGACAAATCCCAGGACTGTCACCCCAGCAGAAGTTGCTGTCAGAAATCAAATACCAGTAAAAGTTTTCCTCCTGTTTGTGGAGATGAAGACATTAGAAACACAAGTCTTCCTTTCAGCTCATCACTACTCCAGCTCTTTGAAATGAACTCCTAGTTCATCTTGAAAACATAGAGCACCGAACAAACATCTTTTGGTGGTGCAGTCAGTTGGAGAAGGTCCCTTCTTGCCACCCCTTCCTGTTCAGGACCCAGATCTCCTCAGCTGCCAGGAGCATTAGAAAAGCCATTCTGTCATACAGCCAGAAATTTCTGCTCTCACTCAAAACACTGAGCTCGCTGTGCTCCCAAAAAAGCCATGTTCAAAACAAACATTTGCATGTGCATTTATGCGAGATGACTGAATGGCCCTGCAGGTTGATAAAAGGTTCTGGAGTCTTTCACATACAACTAAAGTCGTTGGTTTGAACCCAACCCGTGTCAGTGGTGTCTGGAACTGGCTGCAGCTGGAAGGCTGCTGTGTTCCATCTCACGGAGTCAGTAGTATCACTCTCTCTCCTGGAAGACAAATATACACGCTGTTTTGGGGTGCTCTGCACAAGTGAGGACAACACTGGTGGCATGGATTGTGATACATCCTCCACAGCTAAGTTTTAATTGCAAATATCCTCCACATTACCATTTCCTACAGTCTCACAAATCATCTACCACAGCCTTGTGAACTCATGGGTGACACTTCAGTCTCCATGAGCACATGCCGGAAAAACCCATTCCCTCCACACTGTGTAATAAAATCCTGATAGTGTTAAATCTGAAGATCATCCCTGAAGAAGTAGTAAATAAAAAAAAAACCAAAACAATACCATCCATCTGGAATCTGTCCTTCCCTCCATCTCCCAAGGCCATGACCAATTCTGCCAGTCAACTTTCCCACAACAGCTCAGCATTAGTACACTCAATCTGCCACAAAAGACAGAATACAGGTCAAACCACGACATAGATACATAAATTCCCCATCCCATTTGTTTGTATATAAATGTTTAGCCTGAAGGAAGAAAAACCCCATTTTGCCTAAAACTCACTTCTGAGAGTAAAGGTCCAATCAGGCTACAGTTGCAGAACCCCCAAAGATGTGGCAAAACCAATTGTAAAGTCATACTGAAATAAAGCACGGTTTGGACTGAACCTCATTTTACTGGGATCTTCAGACTTCCTATGGGCACTCAAACTGGTCTGGTCTTATCCCATTTTAACAGCCTCACACTGACCACTTCAAAACTCTTACTAACATGGTGAAAAGTACACCCTAGGCTTTACTTTCTAAACAGTACCAAGCTGCTTGTCAGCCCTTACCAAAATGACAGAGAAATAAAGAGTGATCCTCCCTGTGTGAACTACAGGCTTTGCCCCAGCCTCGCTGAGGTGGCAAACCCCGCTGGCTTGCTCCCATTCACACAGACCTGCACATGCTCAATAACACCATTGATTTTGTTTGTGCAGGCAGAGAGAATCCAATTTTAAAAAGCCACATTGATTCCCACCCATTAAAAACAGAGCAAGCTGCAGCATTTGCTAAATGGATAGAAAAAGACTGAGGTCAGGATGGAGGGGTGGGAATAATGTCATTACGCTGAGCTTGTTCTGAAGAACAGAGAATTACAAAAACAGACAATAAAATAGTAACCATTTGACTTCTTATTAGTTGCTGTAGTTTCTAAATTACAAAAACAGCGAGTCAACAACCAGGGAGTGCCCGGGTGCAGTGACAAGGGATGCACAATGGAAGGCATCCAAGAGCATGGAGCTGTGATTAGTTGCATTTGGAGCATGAAGACACATGCACACAGCAAAAGAGGGCACAGACGGAGGAACTGAGAGAGAAGCCCTGCGAATATCTGCAAGGACCCTGTCTGCTTTTCAGTTCTTTGTTTTAGCACATTAAACAAACAGAGCCATCACACAGGTCACCGAGGACCTTCCTTCTGCAACTGTGGCCCCAGCTGCACTGCACACAAAAACTATTATTATTCTCTCATGGCTGCACCTTTTGGACAATGATTCAGTGTTTTGGGGCTTTTTTTCCTCCTTTTGTGCAGTGCCACTTAGTCTTCTGCTTCATTTTATGTTTTATTTGCACAGTCTTGAAATCTTCATGTAGTGACTAAAAATTCATGAGGCAGCCTTAAGTAGGAGCCCCCGCTTCCCTCCCTCCCTCCCCTTTTCCTACCCGTAGCAAGCAGCTGAGGAGGTACTGGGCATACATTGGTGCTGCTGCAGCAGCAAGGGGGTGGGCGAAGCTGAGGATGGGGAGGGAGATGGTACTGCAGCCCTGGGGGTGCCTCCTCATCCTGCATCTGGGAGCACAGGCTACAGACAGTGCCAGTGCTGGGCACTGGGGCTCATCCATGCCCAGTGAACACATCCCAGAGCAGAAACACTCCATGCTCAATGTGCTGGCTGTGCTCAGCTGCACACAACGCACTGCCTGACCACGAGCCTGCCCGCGTGCTGCACAGCAGTCATTCATCTCTTCAACTTCAGCCCAACAATGTGAACAGGCAAGTGCTTGCTAGCATTAGTGAGGCTCTCATAATAGGTCCCAGCTGGTTAGTTGTAACACGCCTTGTTGTTGAGCAACTACCTAGTAACGCTTTCAGACATCCCCTGGTTGCATAAGGAGGGTTAGTATCTTTATTAATTACGGGCTGCCACCAGCCTGTGTCACTCTCCACAGATAAGAAAGCCTTTAAGCTCTTGGTCAGTTAAGGCCTCATTGGAAAATCTTGTGCCAGCTTCAAGCAAATAAAGCTCAGGCTGTAGCCACAGCAGCTTCCTGCCCTAGCTACCAGGGTTCCTGCTCCCCCTTGGCTGCCACGGGGGCTTCTGCCAATGCCAGCTACTTGCCAGCTCTCCGGCCACCACAGCTGCAGGAACACTGGCTCACTGCGAGGCATGTGGGGATGCACAGTCAGAGCATGGCAGGCATTTCAAAGCATTGTGCAGAAATGCACCCCAGTGCCTGGCCATGCTGCTGATGAACACCGCGACAGCAGCAAATACTATANTTACACAACTTCAAATGTCATTTTGTGGGCAGTAATCAGATCCTGTAGCCCCAGGCTAAGGTAAAAGCTTCAATGTGTCTAGGAGCTAGAGCTCCACAGTTGCTCAAAAGCACACACCTTGAACTGGAAATGAGCCTCCTCAAATCCCATGTAAGACCAAACCACAGGACTGGGATGCGAGGAGTGGTCCGTTATGGCTGTTTCGGCTGTCTAGAGCAACTCTGACCTTTGCCAACCTCTGTTTTCATCTGAACCAATCTCTCATATCCTGGGTTTGCTGCTGCTTTTTCTCTCTCCAGCCTCTACTTTGGCAGCCCTTCAGAGCCTGTGATGGGCATCAAGGTGCTAGGAAAAGATCCTGACAACTTACATGGGACAGACACTGCTGTTGGAAAGAAGCAGCTGGCAACTCTTCACCTCTCTGATGAGGGGACTGAAGGCTTGAGTTTGCCCAAAGGCCATTCAACAGCAGCTGCCCATCAAAGTGGCACAGGGTGGGGTCTGTCAACTGTCTTGATGCTCGGCTTCCACACACTGCAGACACATCCTTTTCCCAAGGCATGAGCTATCTCTCCATGCATGCCAATATACACATATGAACAGTAAATCCACTGCAACACTGCATGCTCATCACTGCCATTTCTCATTTGAGCAGCAGTTCTACACATGCTTTAACATTACCCATGCCTCTGAAAGCCAAGAGGGCCATCCACATAAACGTAATCTTAGTTGCTCTTGCTGGATCATAGGTACTGATGCTGGAAGGTAATTCTCTAAATCCAATGTAAATGTTTAAAGTTTATTCCCAAAGTATTTATGTAGACATAAACACACAGATTAAAAACAAGCAAGACATCAGGAGCTTTTTACTACCTTCTAAAGTAGCCAGGCACATGGATATTTTATCTCTCCTTTTGGATCTCCTTTCTTCTATCGGCACAGTTCAGAGACTTCATACAGATCAGAGGCAGAGTTCAGGCTAGCACTGACAATTCCATTATTTAAAAAAAAAAAAAAGATAGAATTGTGTTTTCTTATGTTCTCTGCTCTTTTATTGCTATTTTAAAGATGAAGAACAGACCCTACCAAAGTGCTAAGGGCTGAAAACATAACTCTAAATGATACAGGAAACCCAACTTTGTCCCAATCCATTTTTATCCTCTCTTTGTGGTCATAACAAAGCTGAGAACAAGAGCTAAACAATGGAGAAAAAAGAATAATTTCAACATAATTTTTTTGCCGAAAGTAACATCAGTGACAATAACAAGAATCCATTGAAAAGACAGAGTGTTATCTTCCAACACAGTTAACATGCCTTTCTTTCTGTTGCTCATTACATATCTTACACATCAAGCTGTACTTTGACCTCCTTACAAAGGAATACATTTGGAGCCACCAAATCCCTGTACCCATATTGGCATCGCTAAGTGAAATCCAGCCTATATTGCCATTCTCTTTCCCACTCCCTCATGCATCTGCCAAGAGGACATAGGTTATCAAATGAGCCTCCAGAAAAGCACTTCCAGAAACAAAAATATGACTACCTCCTGCTCTTGCTTGTGCTCATGCAGCCCTTCAGAATCCAGTCCACTGATTTAACAGGCTAACAACAACATGAGTTGTATTTCTGACAACTATGGGGATGAGATCACTCCAATAAGCTTTTGTTTCTGATGCAGAAATGGCTGTCACCATCACTTCCTTCCTACCAAAATCAACTGTCAATATTTCATCATTAACTTTCTAGCAGAGTACACAGCAAATTCATCTAGCCTCAGCTGAACCTGTTTACATTTTAGATTTCATCTGCCCCTTTTAATACTGTTGTGAGCATCAGAAAAATACTCCATTTTCCTCTTGGATGACTGTTCTCTGTTTGCAGTTTCCCATTGGCAAGTAAAACACTCTTTGACTAAATTTACTGAAACTTTTCTTAACTCATCAGATGCTCATTCCACACACCCATCCCCCTCCCAGACGTTGAGTGCAAAGCTCTGCATGGAAGCAACTATTGGAAACACAAATTCTTACCCTGGTGAATCCAAAAAAGGCCATCAGCTTTCCTTCTGTATGCCAGCTGTCACATTAACACGCGTGCTACCCCTCATTGTCATATGTACTGTTATACCCTATTACCCATTTGTTTAAGGGCCTCAGCCACAAAAATCCTTGTGCACAAGGTGCTGTAAACACAGCCCTGCTTCAGCAAACACAGCATTCCAGGAGAACAGCACAAGGTAAATGGTACAGAAACCTACATCGAGGCTACACGTAGAAAATATGGTGTTGCTCAGCAGTTACTACCACGACCCATCTAACCATGCTATGTGCAGTTAAAACAACTCAATACAGTACAGCTCCTCCTGATGTCAATTTAACTGAAACACTGCTAACTTCTCCTTGTCTGCCTCCCTGTGAACACAAGTATCAGCTGCTAGAACACACAATTCTCCTTATTCTCTAAAGGCTTCAGCTGATGACCTTCCTGTGCTCAGAAGCTGTGCAAGACACTAGCGTTATCTGAAAACTGCCCCAAGCCTCTCACAAATGTAGAAATTCAGTGATAACACTATAAAATTTTTAGCACTTTTTATGTCTTATCAGGCCTGGGGTATTACACTTGCATTTGAGAACTTCTGCTTCAAATCAGCTGCAAATGGCAGTGGCCAACAAAAAGCAAAATAACGACAAGGAGTTAACCCAGCACTTTGAACTGGCAGAGTTTTCAGTTCAGAGTCACTACAGTTAGACTCAGGTCAATTCCCCCCCATCTACCCCGCCTCTTTCCCTAAGCAGAAGCCGTTGCAGACAATCACTAGATTTGGTAGTGAGTTTGCTACTCTCCAGCTAATGCAAACCAGCAGAACCAGGGACAGAACCTGGATGTTCACCCAAGTACTGGTCCCATGCAGTCACAAAGGCAAAATAAAGGTAAAACAAAAAATGAAAGGTAAAGCAAAATGATTCATGTCTGTGCAGGTAAAAAAATGTCTGCAACTACTTTTGCCCTTCAATAAGCAAAAAACCCCAAAGGTCAAGCTTCCATGCAGGGACTCACAGATTACTTTCCAGCCCATTGCAGGAGAGGGATGCTGTCCTGTTTGGAAATTGGCTATCTCTATCCTTGAAGTTTCCAAATAGCAAAGAGGGTGAAACTTCATCTTCTTTCCTCCCACACCTCTCCTTATATGGGAAACAGCAACTTCCAGGTAACCATGGCCTGTAAGAGGATTCGTCCTCTGCCCTTCCCCTCTCTCAGTTCCTAAAGCCACTTCCCTTTTCCTTCTTCCTCTTAGAACTGTGAATCTCTCAGAGTGTGTGTGTGTGTTTACATTTATTTATTTATTTATTTATTTATGTATTTATATTTATATGAATGCCTCTCTTCTGCACTTCTTTTTTCCTTGTAAAGTGCCACAGAACAACTCTTGTATGATCCAGCCTAAAAAGCAAAGGACATTTCAGCTGTGGCTATAACTCAGCTTAATTCAGGCCACAAGATCAGTGTTTTTCATGCAACATAACCACTCTCAACTGCTTGAGAGTTACTCCTTTTCCCCAGCATGACCTGGAGAAGGAGGTAGCTACTGAGCCCCCACCTGAGAATAAGGTGCCTTTACATAAGCTTAGGCTAATTGGAGGCATCAGTGCAGCAAATGGCTTGAGAAGATAGAAAATGGAGACTGGAGTCATGTCATTCAGGGGTCTGAAGCTGGGGAATGTGTAACCACATACTAACTGCCGCATCTTCAGGTAATTTTTCTCTTCAGGTAATGACTCATTCATTTATAAACCAACGTCAGTCACTTTTCTAACCTCACTGCTAATAACCAGCAAAGCAGAAATACTTTCTAACCAGAAAATGCTCTTCAGTGTAATACAGCTTTCCAGTACCGCTGTGCTGGGGCCTAAAACTTGTGAATCTAATGAATGCACAGCCATACACAGTAAGCTTCCTCCATGTTACATTTACATCTCTTGCCTGCACTGAGCAAATGTACAGGGGGAGGTAAAAACCTGATAGGATTTAAATACATGGTACTTGAGCAAAGTATCCCTGAAATCCTGTGCAAACTGTGTTGGTAATGCTTTTTCATACTCAACAGAGGATGAGGAATCTCACTACTCATAATTCTTTTATTTTCACACTTGGAGCACCGATCTCATCCCAACAGCCCCCCACCTCATTTTGCTTCTCAGCAGCCACCACTGCCCCGACCCAAAGATGCATTGAAATAAATGTAGGAAAATGTTACTAGTGTGTAAGTGTGACTGCAGTGCACTCTCCTTCACAGCCACCTATTGCTGGAGTAACCACACCACTGCTCCTGTAAGCTGCTGCTGTTTTGTCATCAGAGCTGAAAAGAAGAGCACCCTCTCCCTACTCTGCTTCCTTTGCACTTGGTGAGGAAGTGACTTGAGTGGGAGGAGAGAAAGAGGAGCAAACACAAAACCACAGAAGTAAGCAATGAGAAGCAGAGACCAAACTTTATGCTTTTCATACACGTGCAAACAGCTGGCTCTGACTGCAGCTGGCTCTTTCTTCAGCCCTGTGAATTTTACCTCCACTCAGGCTGTTGCTGCAGAAGCAACTGCTTGTCACCATCCTGAGCTTGGTCATGTCCCAGCCCCTGGGCTGAGCACAGGTATCTTTACCAAAACACAGTAAGTCTTTTGTGTACTACAGAGATGGAGTTGGAGTGCTACAGCCAATAGCTGCAATTAGAAGTGTTTTGATTTCTTGTAGGTAAATAGCTCTTTTTAAGTAAAACAAACTGGCCATTTGCAGCTGTTTCAGGCTTGCCCTCGTACAGTAAATACAAGAGTGACCTTGATTTTTCACATAATTTTGCCAGGCTGCAGCCTCAACAGGACTTACTGTGCTTTCAAAAAGAAAAACAGGCAGCAGGAAATCCTGTGACAGGCTTGTTTTGGTGCGATGAGAGAGAAACAGTAGCAGGAGAAGAAAGGAAAAAAAACCAAACCATAAACTCAACACTTGTACTGTAGACAACCTATAAGTGGGGAAAGTGCGACTTCCAAGCCACTTCCTGGTCCTCACAATGCTACTGAAACTACTCTGACAGCAAGTATAAAGAAGGTAGGGAGTAGTTTAGGATTCTCTGCTGGGTTTAAAAGAAAAAAGCTTTGTGATGTTCATGTTAGAGCTCCCAGATGACTTCAGGTGGTGCTACTCGTAACAAGTGTATTTGCACACTGCCTCCTCTCTGCAAGCCCTAGAAGAAAGTGCGAGGGAACTCCAGCTTAGCCCCATTTGAAGTGTTATTTGTTTCAAAACAGTAAGGTATTGCTTTTGGGGAGGTCAGCCCCAGCCCTGGAACTACGTGGCACTGGGTGGTGCAAATGCCCACAGAGGGAAGGTTTGTTTAAACATGTAAGTTATGGAGTAGATAGGGTGGAGGGAAAGGGGAGCACAGTTCCAAAATCATGTACCTGTGGAGGTGACGTGAAGAAGGATGAGGTGAGCTACCCCAGTTTGGGCAGGACTTGTGTCAGAGCTGGTGGCTGACCACTGAGCCCTGGTCAGCAGCCACATCACCGTGGCTTTGCTCCACCTTCTGATTCCTGTCTGCACAGCACTGCCTCAGCTGTGGGCAGTGCTCCCGAGGGTGAAGGGGGTTGCTTGCACCCCGAGGGCTGCCTTTTCCTTTGTGGGATCACTGATATGCTTAAAAGCTGCAGCAGCCTCGGAAAAATTATAGTTACCTTCTTCTCCCCAGGTTTTGTTTGCTCTTTTACACCAGACCCAGAACCCTCACCCAAGGGGTGGTACCAGCTGATGGAGGAATAGTGCTTCCAACCCTGCTACCTGCCTCTGACTGCTGTT
Organism: Lanius collurio; assembly: GCA_020086605.1. Taxonomy (NCBI): domain Eukaryota; kingdom Metazoa; phylum Chordata; class Aves; order Passeriformes; family Laniidae; genus Lanius; species Lanius collurio. The sequence goes on from JACBWW010000005.1 coordinate 1,481,926, forward strand.
CACATACTCATTTCTGATCCACAACACCCCTAATGAATTGATCCCTGCCAGTGGACACACAGGTTCCTTCCTCTCCAGCCACCAAGACAAAACTGAGATCTGCAGGAGTAATTACTGTCAGTGCCCTGTCTTTGCCATATACAGCTGTTGCCAGAGAGAGCGGAAAGGGGACTGAAGGGATTGGCTCAGCACTCAGTTGAGATATTTGATTTTCCACCTCACAGACGCAGATGAGGCAAAAGGAAACAGCATGAGAGTTCTCCCTTCCTTGGTCTACTGAAGACTTCTCTTTGCTGGGGAAAGGCTCCCTGTCAGGTTCCTCACAAGCAGCCCTTTGTTACAAATCTTCTTGGGCCTGGAGGCACGTAACTGGGAATATTTTATCTACTTGGTTAATAAATAAACAAAGCCCTCCTGTGTCAAACGGCCTTTCTGACTCCATACAGGGATGCCGGGCTCCTCTCAGAGAAAGGCCAGCATCACGAGCTGGAGCTGGGCGGGGAGGTGCTGTGGCAGCACAAGGAAAGGGGCACATCACCAGTTTTGATGAGATAAAGGAGGAGCTGGCATGTCTGCTCATACAAAATAAAAAATACTATGGAAATAGTAAGACGGTTTTAGCAGAGAAAACACTAGGGAGGGTCAAGTCTGAGGAGATTGTTTAGGCTGAAATACAGGCTTTTCTGTTTTAAATTAGACCCCAGATAGGGAGTACAGACAGTGTGAATCTCCTGTTGGATGCACCATGAGCATAATGCTGGTTTACCATCCCTTCCCCAAGGTGATTTATATACAAATGAACTTGGCAAAGAATATCTTTGCTTGAGTCCTGTAAACCCCAAAACCAACCTGGCCTGACTATTCCAAAGGTGGGCCCAAGCCAAAAGCTTTCAGCTAAATGTCTCTTGCCTTCCAAGACTTGGTGGTTTCGGTACAATAAAACTGAGATTCAATTAATCATTATTTTGGTTTTGAAAAAAAAAATCCTGCTGAATTTTGATTCTGAAAAAAACAACTTCAAACTCTAAGTGTCCTTGGAAAAGAAATTAACAACTGCTTAAAGCTTGAAGTCTGCTTTCCTCCACAAAGTCTTCTACAATGTATTGCTGGTTTTGCAAGCCTGCAGTCTTACCAGGCGTGATCATCACCAAGTGAAACAGAGCTTAGACTTCAGCAATGAACTCTGTGGTTTCACTCCAGTCCTCACAAGAAACCTTCCTTCTCAAACCATCCTGCACTTTACCTTGGAGAGGCAGAGTCAGGAAAGCAGTGAATATTGTAGGTAGGATTGAAATGGATCGATGTGGCTCCCACAGCTGCAAAAGCAGTCAAATCTGAGATAGAGAAGTTTTTGCAAGTCCAAAATGGCAGAAGATTTTGAAATATAAGTGCATTACACTGTTATACAAGGACACAGCAGATGCCAATTCAGTGAGTAAACAAGCACAGCCCATCCCTGTGTCATTTCAACTGCCTCATTTAAAGGGCAGTTTTAACCAGAATGACACATTTGTGAGTCACACAATGGGGAATAGGTTGTGACTTTGCTCAGAAATCTACCTTGCGCGGCTGGCCGAGGGACCGATACCTGTCATGGCACAATGTCCATGTGTGGCAAGACAGATCCAGTTTAGTCCCCTGCATCCCTCCCAGCTCCCCTGCAGTCACCCAGCTAAGCATGTAGAGCCAGTTAAAACCCACGCCTGCACACAGCCTCACTACATACTCTGTATGGGCGGTTGACAACATGCACGTAGCCTTTATGCATGTGTATTTTCTTGCAGTCTCTGAAACTAGACTGATAAACACCTCTTCAAACTGATACTCAGCTTCATTCTCTGTTATCCAAACATTTCATCAAAGGCCACTTACCTACAAAGCAGACATCTCAACCCAAGCCAGACAAGCCACATACCAAAAGCCTTTTGAAAACAAGGAACCAAACCTGAATTTATTCGCTAATAGTGAAGGGGTGACAGCCGTTATTTTATATCTGCAGTATTTTGCAAATTCTGAAAGACTTAAATCTCTTAAGGTGATTACACCATTAATTAGCAAAACACTATCATCCCTGAGGTGCCAACACAGAAGCTGTTTCAGCTAAACAGCAAAGCAAAGCCAAGAAGGCAAGGTAAGAAACTGATAGTGCCCCCATGAGCAGCCTGACTGCTCCAGGCACCCCCATGCTGTCACCTCATGACAGGGATGTGCTCTTGTTCCAACAAGGGATGACCTCAACTCTCTCTTTACCACCCCAACCACCCCCACCTCCCAGAGGGCAGTACCCCCTCTTCCACCTGGGTGCATGAATGGGGGCTCTAACAAAGGGGCCATCTGTTGCAGCCTGAGCCTTGTATTTCTCAGGATGTGGGTTTTCCCAGGAAGCTGTTCATATGTAGCTTATCAACCCAGAAGGGATCTCTCTGATCATTCATTCCTCTGACCCTCTGCAAAATGGAGATCATAGAAACTAGCTCAATGATCTCCCCTTCCAACTGCAGCATGAAAAAGAGAAGGACAAAAATAAAATCCCAGGAAGATACCCTGTGATGCAGAGGCTATCACAGCTTTTTGATCCATTACTCTGTGAACAGGGCTTCATTTCTAGCTTAAGCATGTCTGGCTAAAACTGCCAAATGCAGAGCCCCGCTCCTGCACTGCAAGCTGGGCAGAGCAGCCCTCCATCGTCAGCTTCAGTTCCTCACACAGGCACCTCCAGACCACGGCCACGTCACCACAAACCTCCCCAAAGGGTCAGTAATCAGGCCCAGGTTGATGCAGCTGGTGGTAACAGACAAGATGAAGGACTATGGTGACCGGGGGGACAGGCTGAGACTCCTCTCCCAAGCAAGGGACTTTTGGACAGCTACCAGTCAGGTCCTACACACGCTGGCTAAGGATACCATAAGAGAGACACCTTGCACCACAGTGAGTTTTGTACCACAGGCTGAAGACGGGTGAGGAGAAGAAGGATGATCCTCTTCAGAGCACCCCCTTTTTAGATGACTTCTCTGACCACAGACTGTGGGTGTGATGTCCTTTGTCATGTCAGGCAGGGTCCATGGTGTGACGCTGCTGGGGCTCATTCCCTTCTCTTGAGGCTTGGCACAGGCACTGGTGACACAATGGCACTGCCCTCCCAGAGAGGGATTCTTGGCAGCGTGGGAGTTCCTGCAAAGCCCACCTTAGACCACCATGTTCTGCCTCCTATGGGCTCCCTATAGTCAGGAGCAAGGGAGACAGATCTCCAGCGTACCACCTGTAGCAGCAAATCTAGCTTGGAGGATGCTGTATCCTCTTAAGAAGGCTGAGAGCTAAATTCTGCTGTACTAAAGACATTTTGATACTTTTCATCCCGCTCTGTCACCTCAATACTATCACCATCCTCCCAGAGAGCATTCGCTTAGAAATATCCCAAAGGGAACAGAGACAATTCTGGGCTTGGGGCACCCAGCGAGGGTCCCTAAGCAGTGCCAGCAGCACGATAGCAAGTCTGCTCAGCACTCCTCCCACAAGAAGCCAGGCTGAGGGATCCTGTTCATCTTCAGAGCATGTTACACAGCAGCAATGGCAAATCACTCATGGAAAGTCTGCAAGCAGCCATGGAGCTCTCTTGGTTTACGCTGGGTTATGCAGATTCAGGTCAAGAAAAAGCACAGAGTTTGTTTAAAGGCATTTTGTCCTCCATCTCCAAGAGAAGAAAACAGACCTATCATTTACAGGAAGAGAAAGGGCCTTACACTGCTCTGAGAGGAGCAGGATCCCACACACCTTTCAATCCTTCAAAGGATTTGTCCATCACATTCTCAAAAGTAGTGATAGGAAAAAGAAAAAGCAGGTTGTTAATAAAATATGGAGACAAGTTAGGAATTTGCTCGCAAAAGTCCATGATAAAAAACCTCCAGCTGAGATCCAGCCTCTACTTTATATTCCTCAGTGCTCTGCCTCATCTTTCCTTAAATGCATGGGGCACAAGGCTTCTGTCACTCTTTAGCAGGACTGCTTAGAGTCTGAGAAGTTTTACTAGTCTGAGGAAGCTTTTCCTCCACATCCAGCTTTAATGTGCCACTTCTTGAAGTCATCCCCTTGTCTTTTATACTCTAGCAAGTAAAACAAGCATAAATTAAATAGAAGACACATGAAGTCTTCATAAAGCCCGGTGTTTCCCCTAGCATGAAAGTTCCTTCACTTTAGAGTGGAAGAGGTCTTACTCTGTGCTGTATTTTCCCCATCAGAAAATGAAGAAAAACATAAATTTTCCTCATGACTTGAATTTAGCTTAATCAGCAGCCCCCTGCTGATGTAATTCAACCCAATGAGATTTTTCTTTATTTTTTTTCCTGGTGAGCTGCTGCCCCTTTTCCCGTCCTCCCACCAGGTCAGGCATGGAAAACAAGGGAGGAATTAGACAGACAGAACTTATTATCTATATCAAGCTGCAACTTCAGACTGGGCAGGAATAACATTTAAAATACAAAAAGAAAATTTTATCAGGCCTTTTCCTCCCCAGAGACTGCCACAAAAATATTCCTTGTTTGTCGTTGAGAATGAACCATTTTTCTCTTTCATTTCTGCTTTCTGTCACATATTTCATTTTGGCTGTCCCTCCTGTCTTTCAGCTAGGGACCTAGGCTGCTAATGCAGAATCACAGGTAACTCAACAACAAAATGCCTGTATTATCTTTTTTTTTTTTTCCTAGTCTGTCAGGTAATTGCAAGTCTAAAAGCTTTTGCATATTTACCACAGAAACATGTCTGTCCAGGAGGATGGGACTGTCATCAGGTAGAATATTTTATTTAATAAGCCTCTTCTGAGGTATAAACTAGGGCTGGGGATTTTTTCCTGGCCTCCTTCAGTGCAAAGGACAAGCAGATAAAAATCAGCTTCTGCAGTGCTACAAAGTTCCTGTTCCTGTGAAAATTAACTCTCTCCAAGCTCAGAGTTCAGGTAGGCTAGGCCACTGCGAAGTTTATGAAGTAGGAAAGGGGTCTGTTATCAACTCACATTGGTTGTTTATCCCCCAGTCCTCCCCATGTATCAGATACACTTCTCTCCTATTTACAAAGACATCAACTACCCTGCTTTTCTGTATCCCATCTGATGAGCTGTGGATGCTGCCAGGACTGATTTTCATTAGATCAGTCATCAAGAAGGATCGCATTTTCTCTCTTTGCCCCTGTTTCACAGAAGTACAACAACAAAAATGTGCTCTGAACATTTCTAAATTCAGCTGTTATCTAAAGACAAATTCCCTTCACTATTTCCCCCCACCCCTGAGGCAGCAGTAGAATTGCTTTCCTCAGTCCTTAGGATGCTGAATCAAGCTGACTGGTACCAAAGAGAGGGCCTGACAACATCTACAGAGAGACTTTGTGTCTTGGAGTCAAGACAAGAGGGCGAGGATTCCCCTCCAGGGGTTATGAAAAGAGGCTGCTCTGCTGACACTGTTCAACAGACTGAAGAGGGCTAGAGCTGGTTCACACATTTCACTTCAGGAACACCTCTGCTGAGGTCAGAATTCCATCCTAGCACATAACAAAGCCCTGTGAGTGGAAATCAACAGACAACAACAGGCCCTCAGTCCAACACCCAATCACTGGCAATACCCATTCACCTCTACCAACAGCTTCCCACGCGGCCATAGGTGTTTCCAGCCTGGCCAGGCTGTCTGCTTGACTGGAGAAGAGCAGAAAAAAACCAGCCAGAATACTCCCACTGACTCACAGCCCGTGTGAAAACTAATCCTTGACAAACCATCTTCTGCATCCATACAGTTTTCCAGTGGGCCAACCTTGCACTTGTAAAGCCCTTGGTTTCATATATGAGTACAGACTGTAAGACACATTTGAAATATGGATTGATTGTTTAGGTTAAAGTAATCCTGAAATGAAGAACCTATATCCATTGACTTGGAATGGAAACGTGGACATGCCCTCTTCTGGAAACAGTTCCAGAGAGAACAAAGTACTGATAGAAGTGAAAGGCTTTCTGAACTGTAACTGGCAAACTCTATGTTTACAACGCTTTATGATTATTTACAAAACTACAATGGTTTTCAATGCAAGTAAACTCCAAGATTTTTCCTTATCATCAACAAGCGATTCTAAGAGCCATCTCTGTTCAGGATTAAGGGATGACTCTCATTCATTTAAAGTAATGTAGGAAAATTTTCATAGGTAAAATACTTCTCCTAGTAGTGTTACATGAGCCCAGTCTCTTACCTGTAGTATCTGGATTGAAGGTAGGTAGAACACACAGCTTTAGACACGTGGCTAGCTGAACCAAAGTCTATCACCTTGACCCTATATGGCTGTCGGGATGGGTCTACCAGCATGATGTTCTCTGGTTTGAGATCAGCATGAATCAGTCCCAGGCTTTTCAGCTTCATTAGGGCAGTTGCTACCTGCTGGAGAATTGGTCGAATGTACTTAAGGGGCAAGGGACTGAATTTATTTTGTTTTAAGAAATCATAGAGGTTCTGCTCCAACATTTCAAATACCAAGCATGTGTGATTCTTGTGCTGGAAGCATTCATAAGCACGGACAAAGTTGTAGTCATCCGCACTTTCTGTGCTCAACCGAGCCAGGATGCTCACTTCAATCTGGCCTTGCCGGGCATAAGAAGGGTGGTTTTTTAGGATCTTGATAGCCACAATCTCATTAGTGCCACGTTTCCAGCATTTGACTACTTGTCCGAAGGTTCCACGGCCAAGAAACTCTAACACTTCGTACGTGTTGGTCATGGAACAGAGCACCTCATGTTGCACCAACTGGTAATCCCCTTCACTGTTGGAGCCACTGTTTTTGGAAGTGGCCGTGGAGGTGGTGGCAGTGGCTACAGTGGCCCCACTGGCATTGTTCTGAATCATTGGTGGATGCTCCTCGATAATCTGCACGCTGCTTGTGTTCTCAATCTCCTCACTCTTGCGCTTAAGTCCACATTTTTGGTAGGTGTCCAGAAGGCTCACAGTGCTGCGACGCATCAGGTTGTGTGGCCCGCCCAGTGTTTGCCCAGACACTGCAACCACACCAGAAGTGCTGTTGGCAGATGTAACCACGATGTGCCCCGTGCTTGCTGGGAAGATGATGGTCTGCTCGTAAGGGATGCTCGGATTGGGGATCTGGAGGGAGGCGTTGACGGCTGCTGCGGCGGCTGCTTGGGAGGACTGCACGTTCTTGCTCTGGTTGTAGACTTTGCTGTGTGTGCCGTACCCAGTCATATCCCAGTTCGAACTCGGCTCCACTTTCAGTTTCTTCACGCTACAGAAGGCACTTGACTGAAGGGTATGAGGAGAGAAAACTTGCACATGCGAGGCCATACCTGCAATACAACATCAGAGTGAAACCAGTGTCAAGATGCCTTCCCCAGCTTTTTCCATTTGCTCAGTGGCAGAAAAGGGAAATGCGATACAAGCTTCAGATACAGCATATGCACACGCATAAAAAGCAAGTTCTTCCAGATATGTGTATTTGATGCAAATAAAATATTATGCTCTAAAATAAATCCTTACCCTGGATTGAACTGTACTAACATTCAAGATTTCTGCTCTCTTGCTCTCCCCCTTTTCATTTTTACTAACAGGAATGTACATGTTATTTTTACCTCCTATTCCCATTGTCTCCAGGAATATATCTAGCTCTCTGGAAGAACTCATGTCAAGTACCGCAAAGTATTCTGACTACAGAAGCCAAATCTCAAATCCTCAGGCTCATCCAATCTTAAGCAGTTTGGTGGATCTGATTTACCCCTCCACTTATTCCCATAAAACACTGTGTAGCTTCTGGCCTGCACAAAGATGGGACCAGGAGATGATACACTGTGACAAAATGGAGGTGCACAGATAAAGTTGAGGAGCCAGAACAGATGATGGTGTTTCAGATTGCTTGCCGAGTCTGCAAGTGGGAATTGTGCACAATGCTAGTCTGTGCTCAGGGACACTGGAGATGGGAGTTACACAACATGAGCTTCACTATGTGCTCTCAGTGCTCCCAGATTTATAAAATTTTGTTCATCTATTCTTATTCATAGTGACAATATCATCACTGGAAAGCAGATCCCCTGGAAGTGAACAGCATTGTTTATGAAGCAACATACACATTAGCATGTGGCACAATTAGTTTCTTATATAGCTTTATTTTTACAGAAAAGACAAAAACCTATTTTAATGCAAGCTTATTTGGTTTCAGAAGAGTTAGTGATCTTCTAAATATTTATTAAAAAAACCCCAGACCATCAAAAAACAACCCCACAACCTCATAATCAAAGTGAAAATAATGTATCACTGAGACAGACTTACTGAAGGATTTTGAGTAATATTCCACTGAAATAGAAAATGTGCCAATTCAGAGAAAAAAGATGTAGTGCAGGGAGAAGGGGACAGCTAAGTCCTGACTTGCTGCCAGCTTTCCCTGACCAGGGTAGGGATAGGACTGCTGGGGCAAACATATTGTGAAGAACACAAATCCATGGGGATTTCTGGGGAAGGAGTCAGTGCCTGGCAGGAGTTAGAGCAGAAAGGCACAGCCTCCTTCACCCTTCTATCTGTCATCAGTGCTTCTTTTTAATAAACCAGAATGACTTGGGAAGAAAAAGACAATATGCTGAGCTGGCACCATTGTTGAATTATTAAGCACAAACATAACCTTGACTTGTTTTCAACTTTAAGAAGTTAAAAGCTGAATGGATGCTTCAGTAACAAAACCACAACAAACTCTGCAGTGCACATGGACGACTTCTTCATGCACAAGCCTGACAGCATCTGACTTGGCCTCCTCATACTTCACTAGTTCATGTTCCTCTTCAGAAGATTATCTGGAGCTCATGTGTACACGCTCGCATGCATGCATAAACTTACACACTCACACATAAAAATACGAATGTCACTGCACACTCACAAAGCTCAGTAGTCAAGTAAACATTTCTAAACAAACCCTACACTCTTCTTCCAGTTAATTCCCAGCAGCCCAAAGGCCAGGAAGTGCTCAGGAGAAGAGGGGTGTGGTGAGCCAAAACCCACCATGAGTAACTACTCAGAAGTAACCAGCCAAGCAATCACTCTAGTTTGCTTCAACATCCCTGCCTTCATCCCTGCTGCAGTGACGAATTTACGAGGACAGGCCAGAAGCAAACGAAAACCCCATCAGGACACACAGGGAAACCCTCACCTGGGCTTGAACATGCAACACAGAACCCTGCTGACCTCTCTCTAACAAGGAAGCCCTGCAAACCACAGCGTGCTGCCCTCTGCAGACATGACTCCTGGCTCTATGGGGATTTCTGATTGTTTGCTGGTGTTCTTTTTAACTCCACTACCCTCTGCTCCCCCAACCTCCTCGGCAGCAATTTCCAAGGTCCCTGCAACAGGGCACTCAGATGCCCTCCAGCTCCTTGCCCCTCTAAGTACTTTCTCTCCTCTGTCCTTTCCACAGGGCAATGATGCTGTCACAAATGCCATGGCATGTGGCAGGCAGCGAGCTCAGAGAGCCGCAGCAGTGCTACTCAACTTGTCATCCTAGACACAAAGATTGCATGTAAGTGAGCCAAAACTATGTTTGTTTTTCCACTGATTAAGAAGAATCACGGTGTTCCTTCTAGTACAGTACTGACCTGCCTGGAGAGAGGGGGTGGTTTGATGTATGTTTTCCCTCTGGACACGAATAATATGGCAGATGTAATTGGTAACATATTGTGGACCTAGCAGAGGTGTAATTTATAGTTTTATGGCTTTCATTCCATGGTGTGCTTCAGCAATCTCTCTTCATACAAAATAAAAAGGGAAAAAATGACTGATGCAGAACAAGGAGAGATGTTCTTTTCGCACACTCCTCTAAAGATAACACCAAAAGACTGAGGCATAGCAAATTAAAATCAAGGATGTGAAGCGCAGCAGCTGCAACTTTCTCAGCGCCACTGTAAAAATCAGGATAATCACCACCATTAAGGGACAGACTTTCAACTGGTGCAAACTGGCAGGGCTCCAGTTGATATCAGCTGACGCTAAAAACAAGGTCAGCAGTCACTCAACATTGTCAATGTCAGATGGCTGCCTGTGCCCTTTGGTGAAACGAGTTGTTGTTAGGGGCTGGTTTTGGGGGCTGGTTTCCATGTTGACAACCAGCCCCTTGCTGTCCCTGAAACACTGCTGGCATCCTCAGCAGAGGACAAGAACAGAGGATAAACACTGACTCACCCTGGTACCCCAAAAATGGAGGGGGAAGAGGAACCAGTTCTTCTGTGGATAACGAGAGGACTTTGGACTCTTCTGCTGCCAGTGCTGCCCTCCTCAGAGGTTACATCTCATTACAGAAAAGGTGAGTTTTTTCCCCTAAAAGAAGAATTATGCAATCTTCTTCCTTACATCCAAAATTATTTTCTCATGTCTGAGGTTTTAGGGGCACACATTGTAGGGAGAATAACTCAGTGAGTTCTTCAGCATAGTCTGATACCAAGAAATTACAGGCTGATTTGACAGCTTGGTGATAGGAAAAGGTGGCTTCTGCAGCAAAGTAATTTTTATTGCAATTTTTCCTGTGTAGTTAATGCGAGAAAAACACAATCCTATATTTCCTGAGGACACAATAAAACTGTGCTGGTGGCATATTGGTTTTTTCAAAAAGGATTTTTGCTCCATGGCAATAGCAGGAATAGTTATGAATAAAAGTTGAATGGTTTTGTTACAGGAATCAAATTCCTCATTACAGCCTGTAATATGATTTACACCTTCATCCTTTTGATTACATAGGCTGACAACAGCTTGCCACAATGTCCATGAGGAAACAAGCCAGCAGTAATGGGGTAATCTATGCCAGCCAAGCCCAGTGACACTGATGTCTCAGAGACAGTGGGGACTCCCCTGGGGAGCGTTCTTGGTCATGGGGCCTTGGAAAGGCAGAGGGGCCATGAGCTGCAGAGAGATGGAAAATGGGATGTTTCACTTGGGTAAAGTTCTTTTAACCCCCCACTCACAGGTCTGACAAGGAACCTCCTGTACAAGGCTGGGCCTCTCATATCATCTCCATTCTCCGCAGGAAGATTCCAGCAGTCACCTTTCCACATTTTGCCTGGGATGCCCAAGGCTGGCATCTGGCTCCTCACCTTTTTGCACTCTGCCAGGAGTGGAGCGGGTGAGGACACTCAGGATGAGCAGCTCCACCCACTGAGCACTCCTGCTCACCTGAAGCCCAGCCCAGCAACCCCACCTACCCCACCAAAAGCCAAGTGGCAACTCTAACTGAGCTTGACATGGGTGCAGGGCAGGCCCCTATTAGCCAGCCAGTATGCAGTCAGGACTCTGCAACAGCTAAATACATGTCCTGAAGAGTGTAGGTCTAAGTTTTGTATCACCCCTGAGCATGGTGAATCTCTGGTCTGGGAGCAGAATCAGGGTTGGGCATCATGCATTAAATAAAATTGATAGTTCTTTTCTTTAATAATGAGTTTAGCGTAGTCATTTAAAGCTCTCACAAAACTGACAGTAACTGGGTTTAATGGGGCCTTCCCTGTCCTTGATATGACTCACATAACTCCCCATAGCATCAACATGAGCTGAAGTAGGTAGTGTGCAGCTAGGGGACAGTGTTAAAACAGCTGGAATGACTTTTATTAAAAGACTTGAGGTTTTTTGTTCCTGAGAACTCCTCCCACGTCAGCTTTCACTTAATAATAATTTAGCAGGTGCTATTTACAATTCAGATGGCCCTCTTCTGCATGCACACACAAATCACGCAGCCGCCTCACTTGTACTTCTAACAGGTTTCAGGAAAGCAAATGAGGTAAAGTTGCCTATCCACCCACCTCACCCCAAAGGGCAAAAAATGCACTCTGGGGACTAAAGAAGGAACAGTTTGAAAGTCACTGATGTTTTCTTCTGGTTTATTCCCAGCACTTACTGCCGATTTTTAAGTATGGCCTTTGAGGTGGCAAGAGACCAAGCCGACGCCCTGTATTAAGCAGGAAGTCAGAGCTTCTACAGTACCTGCAGAGCTGCCAGTGCTCTGTAACCAGAGGCTGCTTCCTGGCTGCTGCCAGAACGACAGTGCCTGCTTGAAAAATACTGTAGAAAGCACATGGCGTGTGTTCAGCATATAAATGATGTTCAGAAGACAATACTGAAATAAGTATCTTCCACTTCTCCCCAGAGAGGCACAAGCCTGCAAACCCGTATACACGCCCAGGTTGAGAAGGAAATGTAAAGGGGATCTGCCAGGTATGGCTAATGCATTGCACCTTCAAAATAGCCATGTCTCAAGCACAGCACTCTTCTTCACAGTGGCCTTTGTGTGTTTCCTCTGGAGATACTGTCCCCAGCACCACTGCACTCTCAGAACCTCCTGAAAATTTATGCCCCTGGAGGCTATACAAATTCTTTCCCTTGTGCTACCAAATGTTTGGAGACAACCTCAAAGCAGAGCTCAGACCTCAAAAGTCTCAGCTCCTTCCTGTTCTTGGTGAGCATAAGATATCAAGGGGGCCTTCGTTCCAGGTGAAAATCTCCATGCCTTCTTGCTCTGCTTTTCCTGTCCTGCTAGTATAACTGTCTCAGCCTAATTAGTAGTTTTCTAAATGCCTATGCAGTGCGCAGCAGTTCTTGAAGATGTAAGATTGTGACAGAGCATGTCCTCAGCACTGCTCCAGACCTGGATTCACACGGCTCCAGCCTGCCATGTTTGATCCATGTTTTTTGGCCAAATGAAAAACAAGACTTCCCAATGCGCAGCGTAGCCATAAACAAAAACAGACGGACAAAGACAAGCATCCATCTCCCTCCCTCTCATCCCCACCCAAAAAACACATCGCTGCAGTGCAATGGCCAGGGCACTCTCACCACTATTCCCCTCAAACCCCTTATCTCCCTAACACCCCAACTGTCCTCCTACATATCCTTTCCTGCATTTATAGCATCAACAACCCTGCCTACTATTTCATTCCGCACGTCATGACTTTCCTTTATAGATATGATGGAAATTATCAACCAGGACTTAGTTCTCTTGAGCATGGAGGTGGTGTAGGCAGTTACTCCTTATCACGGCCTGATCAGGTTATTTTGGCATGTGGCTCAGGATACTGTTGTCTCTCCTCACAAACCATCTTTATTCCCTTCCTCACTCTCCCTTTAACTTCTTAAATCCAGGGCAGCTTGTCTGCTGGCTACTGAAAGCTTTCTTATCTGTAATTTAGAAACATTAAGATTCTTATTCATCCTTTTGGTGTGGGCACAGGGGCAGATGAGCCTGGATAACAAGCTATGGGCTTCTCTGACATATTCTTGGTTTTAGGCACATGAAGAAAAATCTCAAGACAAATACGTACATTTACATTTGAATACTTTATTACACCTCAGTGCAAGATTCTTTCAGGGTCACCTCCATCTCCCACTGGACTGAACTGCAGTAATGACAAGAGATATTACAGATTTTCTCAGTTAATCATGTGACTAGTTTATGTTTCACATTATAGTTAATTAACTATGCAACACCTGAGAACACAGGTTAAAATACACCTCACCAGAGGCTGCCCCCTCGTTTCCCTGTAGATGCTACAGTAACTGGATCCGACACCAATTTCTAGATCTTGGAGTGAGAAGGTGCAGCAGTCCTGAACTGAAAGGTAACCTCTAGATACCTTCTTATGGGAAAACCTGGTACAGCTGGAATAGTGCAAAACTTCTCTCCAGGAGGCCTCAAATGTTACTGAGTGGAAAGCAAATGAAGACAGCAAGTGAATAGAATTTAATAGTTTACAGCCTTGACAAAACAGAGCCAGACCCCAGTAAGTAAGTAAGTAAACCCCCTTCAGCATATCTGTCAAAGCTACCAGAAAGATTGTCACCTCTACAGAAATCATGAAATGACACTGCAAATGCTTTACCAAGACGTCAAAGTGCTCTCCACACATAAAGTGAGAAACCTGGGAGTCTGTGGTGCCCATGTCAGGTCTCTGGGGCTTGAGAAGGCAGATTGTAGCCCTGCTAGATGTACCTTCCTGAGCAACAGTCCTCCAAGCCAGGGAGGACTTCTGGAGTCCCAAGAGCAAAATGAGGGGATAAACAATAAAGACGAGGCAGGGGCAGCATCTGAAAGCCTTCAAAGTCTGCATGAGAGTGTCAAGGAACTTACACACAAGGTAAGCATAAAGACATTTTAGGGAAGTGGGTGTTGGGAAAGTCAGGAAGGAGTTTTACAACCAAGTGATCAGTACTCCCAAGGGCCTCAGAGGAGAAGGAAGACCGCTTGGAAGTCAGAGATGGGATGAGAAAAAAAGAACAAGATGAAATCAGACAGGGGGGATTGACAGAAGCCCTGCTTTGAAGCTTTATCTTTGGAGGACAGTGAAAGATGTCTAACAAATGCTTTGCTAAAGAAATCCCTCCTTCAGGTTTCTTGGAGAGAGGCCCAGCAGAGCTGGGCAAGTGTGGAACGCCTGGCTGGGGCTGGGCTGCAGGCTGCTGGGGGGCCCATGAGCAGCACCACATCTGTTTGAAGAGCTGAAGACTGCAGCAACACCCACAGCACCACGCAAAATGAGGCGTGACATGCTGAGGCTCCTACAATGCCATGCTTGAATGAGCTCCTGAAGCACTGGGTACAGCCAGAGGAGATGGGGAAAGCAAGCTACCAAGGAATGCTTCCTTATCCTGAAGCCAAAATGGAGCCAGATGAGCCCAAAAGCAGTTACTCACATCAATGTGCCAGGTAGGACTGTTCTGGCCACCTTCCTCCTTCCCATCTGTCCTCTACAGTCACAAAGTGGAACAAACAGTAACCACAGCATTTCCACAGCACCCAAAGCTCCCTCTGTAGAACTGTACAAGACTCTGCAGTAAATGTGAAACTGCATTGTTTGCCTTGTAGTCCAGCCTAATGTCTGGATCCCTACATTTAACCTCCAAGCAGGTCTATAAAGGCAGGAGCCTCTAGATTCCAACAATCTCCATCTCTGATTGCTACCTGCTAACAGAGCTGCATCCTGAAAGCAGAACTGAAAGAAGGGTGACCTTGGCATGGCTATGCTTTCCAGGCAGCATGGCTCAAGTCACTGCTGTTCATCTTCCAAACAGGAGATGACCACAGTACCCCATCTTACGGGGGAAACAGTGATTTTCTCAACCTTCCTGACCTGAGACTTCACTGGCCCTCCTACCTGGCCCTCTGTTAACTTAGTTCCTGGGAAAGGGTAACAAGGCCTCTCAGAAAGGAACCAAAATTAATCAGTTTTGCTTTGCTGCTCTGGTTGTGCCCCCCTCACCCACACAACACTGGCATATTCGTGGCTTCCCACAACTGCCTAGTGGAAAGCATATTTTGGCTTTTTCCATGATGGCTGTCTCCCCACCTGGATGACTTTCCACTTGTAAATATTAACTTTGTAATGTCAATGACTCCAACTGGCCTGCAAGTGTGGTGAAACCACAGGGAATGCCTGACACCTCGCATACCTTGTTAGAAACAACACTACTTGTGAAGGCAAGACATGGGCAAGGCTCACTGGAGTCTCTGGCTGAGTCTCTCACTCCCACAGGATTTTTTCTTAAGTGTTTTATTTGCAAAGAGGCCACTGCATGACATTCAGCCCTTGCTTTGTTTACAAAATCTGAAACTCAGAGCAAGCTCTAGCTGGGCTGAAAACATCAGTTTGCCTATTCACAAGGTCCCTTCCTTCATTTGATTTCTATCAGGATACAGACCTGCTGGAGAGAAACAAGCCCCTGGAGAGGTCTGAATGGAATACACAGGATCTGGGCTGCAAAGGAAGATGGAGATACAAGGTTAAAAGTGGGGAAGCTGGGCACAGGGCTCTGCCAAAGCAGAAAATTGAGACAGACTTATTTGTTGGCTTCCTGCAGCCACATACCCCTTTCAAGTAAGAATGACCAAACATAGGACCTACATACAGCATCTCAAACATTGAAGGCTATGGAATGTTTTAGGAAATGAAGAGAAAGGATACTGCAGGTTGATCACCTGACCTCCAGTTTAAGGAGTTGCAACAGTTCTGTAAATAACCTACCTTCACATCATGCCACAAACACACACCTGGCTTGCACAGAGAAAAGCCTTCAGTTCCTGAAGGAAACACACCTTGAGCATTTTTCACCATCTTCCAGACTTTATCTTCCTCATCACTTAGGCCAAGAAAACATCTCCAAAGTTATGGCGAAACAGTCAAAAACCTTTTCTTGCTGTCACCTGTGGCTTTTGGTTTGCATTCCAAAGTGGGGCTATAAACCCAGAAATGCATGATGTGAAACGGGCTGTGACCTGGGATCAGAACAGGCACAGTGGGACTGACCCAGCTGGCCCAAAGCAAAAACCAGCAAGGAGACACAGGGGGTGGGATTCAGATGGGGACTCATTTCTCCCGAAAACAACTGTCTCTCTTGGTCCATTCACCTCTGGAGACTGGTGAGTGGCTCTCCTATGAGACCACGGTGACAGGGGGCTGCTGCAGTCTCCATGAGAACACGGTGTGTTGACAGGTTTATGTGTAGGAACCAATGATTCTGTTTGCCATATTTGGGGTTGTACTGACCTCTGTCATACAAAACACACGGTCACGCTCAGGCAGACACAGACATGTAAACACTTGCACAGCCAGGTGACCCACGAAGGCAATGAATGTCATAATCTCCAAAAGAAATGAGTGATGCTACCCCAGGCAACCCCACAGAAGTGCCTCTGAACACCTGCAGCAGCCTCACTGCTGGCTGGCTTGCTGGGGCTGGTGCACGCCTGATCTCCCATTGTCTTCACAGCAACTTTGTTTTTAAGCAAGGTCTAATAGCACAGAGGACAGATCAGCATGCAGAGAAGACGCCTGTTTGGCCAAGGAAGGACAGCCTAGGTGATGTACAAAGCTCTTGCTTACATAGAAAAAATTCCTGATTTAGGCATAGGGATAAACTACATGAAGGATTTCAGAACCTTGAAGAGTAAACATCCAGAAGCTCAGCAAAGGCTATCTACTTGAGAAAGGAGGATATAAGGCTCTTGTGTGTAATGAAGAAGCTCAGGGACAGCACTAACAGCCTACTCCCCCTCAAAGCTCTAAAAGAAAAGGAATCAGTCCAAGGGAAGTCATTAAGAAAAACAAAACAATAAAAATCTCCACCTGTATCAGGAGAACTCCCTGGCTACCATCAGTCTCTCCCCCAGGTTTCTCTTTTGTGCAGGATATGATTATTTATTGACATACTTGTTTACTCAGCTATACAGTGCTTAACACCATGGCTGCTGGGCTTCTTGCACTGTCAAAATTAAGAGCTTGACAGAAGAGGAGTGACGATAAACATGAAGATCCAGTGTGACACAGGCCAAATGCCTTCTGCAGTGCAGCCTGAGGCATGCTACCACTCAGACGGGCTAGACTGAGGGACCCCACAGCCAGCCTGGACAATAAACACTCCCCAGGTGTGACTTTGCTCCACATCACTCAGTGCCTTCAAGACCCTGCACAGTGCCTTGCAGAGACCCAGGCACCAGAGCACACTTCAGGCCCTGTGCAAGTGCTGACCATGAGTACCTGCTGCACAGCACTCATGGGTAAGGCACCAACAGCTGAAACCAAACCTTCAGAACCAAAAATCCACAGTAGAAAGGAGAGATGGCTGCAGATGACAGACTAGCTAAAGGGGCTATCAAGCCTTCTTCTCATTTCTGATCCTACATTTAAGAGCTGACATGTCACTTTGCACTTCCAGCAGCATGCAGCCACTTGCCCCACCTCTTCATAAGCATCTTTTTGGCACTGCTGCAACTGTTCTGCAGCCATGTGCTTTCAACTCAGAACATTCAATTCTTTCCTTTTCCCACGCAATGAAATGAAAGGATTCAGATTAGATGCAGTGGGACAATGAGTTCAGAGTCACCAACGTGTCGGTGATGTTGCAGCCAAGCTGTCCACAGTCACACCTATGGGTTTTGACTAACGATGTAAGGGGAGTCTGGCCAAACTGAGTCATGGGGGAAAGAAGAGTTTCTGTGAAAATAAGCCCTGTATTATTTTCTCACAAGGAGCAAATACACCACTGTTTCCACGGGTTCCAGAAAAAACAGATTAGCAACAGCTTGCGGTCAAATCACAAGAGCTCTCGAAAGGTTCAGGAGAATATTGGGCATCTTAGCTTCGCCATAGTCATAGGAATGACTAGGGAGTAAAATGGCTTAGGGTGAGCTATGGGTTTTGCTAGAAAAACTGTGATGCTCCCAGTAAATGAGAGGGGGAAACTGCCATTAAAAAACACCCCAAAACAAACAAACAAACAAACAAAAAAAACAGCCAGGGGAATTTAGTACCAAAAGTCCTGTGAACTTTCATCAGACCTTATGTACTCAAAACTCACTGAGAGCTTTCCAACATCCATATGGATGGAAAGTACAAAGAGACTGAAAACTAGATTCAGCAGAAGCACAATAACTGTGTAAAGAATTTCAGTGGGAAGCAGCAAGTTTACACCCAGTATAAATGCCCAATTAATCCGATGTTTGCAGTACTCCTTTGTGGACACAGTCCTTGGTTTTGGTCATTTTTCGTATCTGAAAATAGCGACGCTTCACTCTTTACTCCTTCCTGGGCTCATGGGAGACTGAAATGAGTCACCGGAGGACCAGCTGAGTCATCCGGCTAAATCTTGGAAAGCAATACAAAATGTGCGGTCATCACATCCACAACTAAAAGGTGGATGGCGACAGCACCCCTAGCAACCAACCACTCATTAGGCAGAAAGGGCTGGCAACCACTGACACTATGAGCTGTTACTCTGAGCCAGGCAGAAGAATGCCTTAAATGAAACTGGGACAATGCAAAACAAGAGCTGACAAACATGGCCAGAAAACAACCCAGTGGAAAAGGACTGGGGATGCTGGTCCATTGGCAGCTGAACATGAACCAGGAGTGGATCCAGGTGGCCAAGAATGCCAGTGGCATCCAGATCAGAAACAGTGTGGCCATAAGGACCAAGGCAGTGACTGTCCTTCTGCAACTGGCACTGGTGAGGGTGCACCTCAAATCCTGTGTTTAGTTCTGGGACCTTCACTACAACAAAGACATAGAGGTGCTGCAGCATGTCCAGAGAAGGGCAACAGAGCTGGTGAAGGGTCTGGAGAGTAAGTCCTATGAGGAGCAGCTGAGGGAGCTGGGATTGTTTATTCTGGAGAAGAGGAGGCTCAGGGGTAACCTCGTTACTCACTAAAACTACAAGAAATGAAGTTGTAGCACATTAGGATGGGGGAGATCTCTTCTCCCAGGCAACCAGCAACAGGACAAGAGAAAATGGCCTCAAGTTGTGTCAAGGCAGGTTCAGGCTGGACATCAGGAAGAATGTTTTCCCTGAAAGGGTGGTTAAGCATTAGAATGGGCTGCCCAGGCAAGTGGTGGAGTCACCATCCCTACAAGTGTTCAAGAAACTACTGGAATGGCACTTAGTGCTATAGTTTAGTTGGCAGGGTGGTGTTCAAAGGCTGGATTCAAGGATCTTAGGAGTCTTTTCCAGCCTTGATGATTCTATGACCACTGGTTCTGCACCTGACACAAAGCCCTTCTCCATTCAGTTTCCCCATTCCAGTGGCATTAGGAAAAAGGGATGGCTATCTCCATCTTCCAGATCACGAGATATTCCTAGCCCTTTTTCCAGCTTCTATGAACCAAAGTCCCAATTTATTCAATTCCTTTAGCGTATCATCAAATCTTAACAAGACCTATTTTGATATGCAATCTCCCTGACAACCAAACAACTGTGACCTTTTAAGAACACAGGTCCGTATTTCATTTTTATGTCTATTATCTGCAGAACAAAAGGAAGTGGGGTAGTTGCTTTTGGGCACAGAAAATGTATTTACCAAGCAGATCTTTTATGGCAATTACAAAAGTTTAATGAGTGAATTCAGGACAGCTGTCTCTCTGTGCTGTCATGGAACAACAACCCCGATTTGCAGGGGCTGGGTCGCACTGCACAGCTGCTCAGGAAACCCTGTCCCTGCACAGCTCACTGTCACTCCGCAGACCTTGTGCCACAAGCTACAGCTGAGCCAAGCATGGAGGACCCTGAAGCACCAGGGGGTTACAGGGACAGGGTGTGTGGCACATCAACAGTACAGGTCCCTCTGTAGCTCACCCAGAAAATCCACTAGCTGGAGGTTTCCAGGACACT
This sequence comes from Lanius collurio, assembly GCA_020086605.1. NCBI lineage: Eukaryota > Metazoa > Chordata > Aves > Passeriformes > Laniidae > Lanius > Lanius collurio. The sequence continues at coordinate 1,502,070 of JACBWW010000005.1, forward strand.
CCTTTTACCCGGCCAAGCACCAGCAAATGGTGCTCAAAGACTACATGGCACTGAACAGGTTTTCATGAAACTGATCAAAATTTCCCAACTAATGATGTCACTCCTGTTTTGCCTTGATCCTTCATGCCACCTCAGCCCTGGGTTTCGGCAAGGCCATGATGTATTCACCTTGCTGTGCCTCTGCTCCCAGCCCTCTGCACCTTCACTCCTATTTCCTTTGCCAAAAAAAACCCCACTTAAAAACAAAGGGAAAAATAAGAGCTGGAAGGTTCAGGTGGTCATGAGTGAATGATAAGCTCCACAAGATAGAGTAATGCTTGAGCCTTAAGGAAGACAGACATCAGACAGAGATTAACTGATATAAACTGGTGTAAAAAACAGGTTTAAGTGAAATTCAAGGAAAAATATTCAAAAGCTATTAAAGTACCTAAAATCTATTGGGTTTTGATCCCAGAGTTCCTAAGAACTTGGCAGTATTTAGTCTTTTAAAGGCTTGGTCTTTTAAAGGCTCAGAGGTAGAGACTCCAAGCTGTTGAAATGTTAACTTATTCCATGCTCTACAAAGACAGAAAATAAATGTGAAACTTGATCCTGACATCACCACTAGATCCCAAAATTGACCCTCCTGCTTTCTGCTCTTCCTGCTCCAAAGAACATGTTATTCCTGGAGGAGTTTTAAAAAATAAAGCCCAAGCAAGTGTTCTCATGTCCTCTCCACTTCCCAAAGCTAAGGCAAGCAGCTTGCTTGAGTGGCCCTCCCAGGCACATCATCCTCTGTGTCCTGGCACTTGCAAACAACTCTGCACCAGCCCCACGGGCTGGCCAGGAACCAGCCACAGGCAGAGCAGCAACCGCAGCATGCAGCTCAGCACACTCGAGCTACAATAAACCTGTCAGACTGCGCAAGTCATGAATCATATGGACTGCCACAACAGCAACCCAGCGTGTGCAGCCCTGCTAAAACAAACAAACAAACAAACAAACAAACAAACAAACAAACAAACAAACCTAAGACATCCAGAAACACAGATGTAGGTAAAAGGCACTCTTTTGAGGCTGCCAGTACAGTTATACGACAGGGCTTGCTGGAAAAATATACATTCTTCTCACTTGGGACAACTCAGAAATGTTTCAGCAGAGCTGTAGGAGGGGCCGGGGAAAACAGAACCAACAGAGTCTCTTCTCACTGGGAAACTGGACCCTGATCAAGCAAATGCCTGCATTTCCTGGAATGCTGAAAGTGAGGAAACACCTGCAGCACAGGTTCATCGGTCACCGAAGGATGTGGCTGCAGAGCTTACTCCAGGTCTTTTGGAAAACATATCTCTGAATGTACTTAGCTGAAGGTGATGCTTCTCCCACACTGGCTGGGAAGTTAGGTAGGAGAAACAGCAGCATCTTTTCCTGCTTAGGGTTTTCCTGTAGTCCTTGGTACAGCCAGGAGACTGAAGCATGGAAATAATGCTACAAGTGCCTGTGAGGGACTTGCATGCTGCCTCTGCCCTTCATGACAGCCTTGGGAGTGGATGACTGCTCCATCCATGTTTGTGGGCCATCAGGGCATACTATTTCATACCATGAACCTTTGACTAATAACTACACTTTGGATGTACATGTATCTTTCACTTGTATCACTGCAAAACAGTCAATGGGGATAGTGACCATTTCTCCATTCTATTTTCCTCCCTGCTATTTAATGATCTTACTGTGTTGCCTCTTAAGCCACAGTCCTTCAAACACTTGCAGACAACCCCTCATCTTCCAACCAGTAACCACAAGGCTGTGACCCAGGAGATGAATTAGGCAGACAAAAGAACAGGGGAAAGGTTTATGGCCTTTCTATTTGCTTTCCTGGCAGACTCAGTCCAGAGACTTTAGCTTTTCCAGGTGACAACTGTCTTCCAAAGACAGTGTCGGCATCAGAAAATATTCTATAAAATCCTGATTTAACTGTTCTCCTAGGACAGCTGGCTAGACCCTCACATTACTGCCACATGTGCCTATGTCTGAGTTTAAGCACATGAATTGTCTTAACTGACTTCATCAGGACAACTCATGCACTGTAAGCCCACTACATGTGTAAGTGTTAGCAGGATCAGGGCATTAGTCATCTGCCCTTGGTTTTTGAAAGGGGGGTTGTGTAGAAAAAAAAGCAAAAAACCTCCATAAAACTTGTGGGTATCCAAGGTATTCAGGCATCCAAGTGATACATTAATCTAAATTAAACCCCTCTCCTGCACTGTCCCTTTTTAAAAAGCATGTCCTTCTCTACAAGTGTATAATCTGTAGTTAACCGCTATTGATTGATTTCAAAAGAAATCCTGTGGAAAGTAAAGTCTCCAGTACCTGTGCTCACCTCAGAAGCAGCACACTCAGAAAATCTACATTTGGTTTTCTTGCAGATTTTTCCTTCCCTTCCTTCTCCGTGACTAGCAATATGCATAGCAAAACATGCTCTCTGCTCTTGACAGAGTGGCTGCTGCTGCTGCACGTTCTCCACCTGGAGTGAAAATTCTCCGTTGTCACGGCAGCCAACAGTGATGTCACAAACTGAGTATTGTGACTTCAGCTGGAAAAGGAGCAGTGGGAGCAGATGAACTCTGAAAACAAAGATATTGTTTTGGTGTAAACAGCCTTCACAAAAAGAGGGGAAAAAGAGAAGGAAGTATATATAAGTATCTGACAATTACAGTTTTCTCAAAGAAGTATAAATATATGATAAACAGAGTGCTCTCTTGGCAAATATCTCAAAGGTCCAATGAAGTACTGAAGCAACTGTCATTTTTTTTCTGTTCTGTTAAGAAATGGGACCCTTTCAGCTTTTGAAATACACATTTTCTATTCTTTTTTTGCTTTCGTTTTTAATACCTTGTTGTCTGGTCATTGTCCCAGAATAAGCAATCAGTATTGCTGTGTAAAGAAATAAGTCTCAGGAAATAATGCACATATTTACAAATGTTTCATTAATTCACTTGTTCACTTGTGCCAACTTGCAAGTACTGCCTGCATTCCTATGAGAGGGTGGTTGTTTTTCATATGGTCATGCATAAATGCAATTTGAAAAAAATCTTAACTCCATTCAACCACATCCCCTTCCACTTTTACACTGAAATCCAGAGGTTGTAATTACACCCAGGAGCAGGAATAAATTAAAACAAGTGTCCATGTTGCCTTGAACTCTTTTTTTGGAAAGAAAAGCAATTCCATCTACCCTGCCTTATGTGTTCTATCTAACTCTGAACTTGGCAGGCTGACAGGCAAAGGGGCAAAGAGGTTTTCATGAGGTCAGAGATGAAAACAAGTCACTTTCAGAGGTCAGAAATGGAATAATGCATCCCATGTTCTAATATGTACCAGGTCTTCAGAGGGGGATGTTGTCTTCACTGCCTCACCTCCTGCCTCACAGAACATCTTCAGGCTGTGGCACCCCTGAGCTCTGTGGAGCGGAGAAGGAGGGAGGACACAGGCACCTTATGGGTTAGACACCTTCCACCCCTTAGCAAGGGTTACTAAACAAGTGGCACATCATGACAGAAGGGGAGAGGAGGGAAAGGAGGAAGGAAGGAAGGAAGGAAGGAAGGAAGGAAGGAAGGAAGAAAGGAAGGAAGGAAGGAAGGAAGGAAGGAAGGCACGAAGGAAGGAAGGAAGGAAGGAAGGAAGGAAGGAAGGAAGGAAGGAAGGAAGGAAGGAAGGAAGGAAGGAAGGAAGGAAGGAAGGAAGGAAGGAAGGAAGGAAGGAAGGAAGGAAGGAAGGAAGGAAGGAAGGAAGGAAGGAAGGAAGGAAGGAAGGAAGGAAGGAAGGAAGGAAGGAAGGAAGGAACTACCATTGCTTGCTAAAATGCAATTCCCTAATGCTTGAACAACTGTAATAACCAGCCAGTGCTGGTACAAACTGATGTCTGTCTTGATAAACCTTTCTGAACATTCACATGCAGAAGAAGGGGAAATACTTGGTAGGACTTTAGTTATCACCTTCTCAGAGGATATCACAAATAATAAGCAGTTCCCTCTCCAAAGTACCCCAAAGATATCCTAGCTTTACAGAAAATCATGCCTGAATATTTTTTCTGAAATATAAAATTGGCACACAGAGTCAAAATAAAAAAGAAATATAGGGCATTTTTAAGAGAAATTCCATGGAGAAAAGAACTGTGAAACAGCCAAACATCAATTATGAAAACCACATCAAGAACAGGCTCTGGTGCATGGGCTTTAGGGTTTAGGGATTTCAAGAAAATGTGCATCCTGGTTTGACTCATACTGTAGGCAGAGAATGAGCAACTTTCCTCAACTTAAAAACAGCTCAGCGAGTGTGCAACCCTTTAAAGTCACTGTATTTATACAGCCTTTGTATCTTGTAGGTCCCACTGATGGCAATCTTTGCTCTCCATGCCCAACTCCTCTGCAGGGTTGGAGTGACAGGTTTACTCCCACCCTAAGCTGGTGCAGAAGAAACAGCCAATACTACTGTGACATAGGCAAACTTCTACTGAGGTGTGCACCCCAGCCACCCCAGAGCTTGCTCATTGATGGCATTATTGCGATCTCTACTGCAAACCTTCAACTAGAGCCTTCTCCTCCCCTGCTGCTGCCGACATACAACTCTGAACAGGCTTTGGGCAGCACTGCTTCCTTCTACCTGAGGGCAGAACACAAATAGAAGGAAAGCAAAAGGCAACAAAGTGAACAAAGGCAGAGGGATTTGGGGTTGATTCTGCCTGTGAGTCAGGGCTGGATCATTTTCCCAAACTTAAAGATTATGGTCTCATGAGTTTACCATTTGGGACTTCCACAGGGCAGGATCTGGGAGAGGGAGCAACCAGAGCTGGGAGTACCCCAGGGTGAAACCAGGAAACACCTTCCCACAAGACCCAAAGAAAAAGCAATGACATGATCGCATTCTTCCTTAAAATATCTTGCCAGTCTGTTGGTTTGTGGCATTGCTGTTTAATGCTAGAGAGCATTATTAGAGAAAAACAGCATAAACCAGAGAGTTATCATAAAGGAAAAAAGACATCTAAGTTAATTTGCTTTTTTCCTCCAGCCCTGAACTTCTATCTTGAGGGTCACACTTGCTCCTACACAGAATGTCTGGACAGAAGGCTTCACCAAGACTTTTCCTCTCTGATGACAAACAGCACTAAGCGCTTTCCTGTCTCTTCTCCCAGGAGCAACACCTGTTTATTGTTCCTCATTCCCACTCTGCATGACCAAACAACTACACAGAAAACAGAGAAAGGCGAAAGCAAGACTATTTAAAGCTGCAAATCAAAAACACAAGGCATAGGAAAACTCAGCTTTATGGCTACCTGTGCAACCTTTGACTCTCTTTCTTGCCCGTGTACCATGGCAGAGGTCTTAATCACATAATCACAGGCTATTTTTCCACAGGACCTTGGCCTCACCCAGTGCAGCAGGATCCAGGGTGCTCACCTAGCAAGCACCCATTCACTATTTCATCTTCTTGGCATTGTTGGAGGTGTAGCCCTGAGCCTTGTTTATTGTGTACCTGCCACACTCTGCTCTGCTCTGGAATTAGTAATTTACTCATGGCCTTTCCTACAGTATGCTGAATGTTTCACAAACATAAAGGACTGTATTTTCACATTGCCCTTATAAAGTAAGACACTGTATTACCCATATTTGATGGGCAAGGAACCAAAACAGAGAGAGATTAATGTGAAAAACTTCCACTAATTTTAAATGCTCAGTTGAAACTCTTAGGTACAAATCCTTTAGAGATATGTTTTGCCAATTGAGGCTGTGGTGACAAGCATTTTTTTGAGTTGATGCTCTTGGGAGATAGCAGAAGTGGTATCCTTGACATATATACCATTCAAATTTTATTGGGTTGTTAACGTGGAGGTTTGCTTTCTCATTTCTTTGTACATTTGTTATATTTAACACGCATCAAAAAACTCAGGAGAGGTATAAAGGAGCTGTTTTCTAAATATACATTCTGAGGCAGGTAGCTGGGATGGAAAATTTCTGCCCAGAGAGTTTAAGTTTAGTAAAGTTGTGAACAGCTAAAAACGAAGGTCTTAAAATAGGGATGCTGTTGGATGGCCTCAACAGCAGGTCATTGCCATAGCATACACTTTTCTTTCCCTTCTCCCTTGTTGGAAGAAACCACACAGGTCAGATGTTACACTAACAGAATGAAGTCAAACTGAAACACAAACTGTAACTAGAACTTTATTTTATATCCTGGTTCTGTTCAGATGAACAAGATCAATTTATTTTTAACTTTAATGCACAACAAAGTCTTATTACTCAACTCCAAATAGCTTAGAGCATAAGCCCCACCTTTCCTCCTGTTCTCTTGGAAAGAGAAAGCAAATGTCAGGCACTGCAGGCAGCACTGGTCATAAGCTGGGTATAGGACAGGCAGATGGACAGTACTCAGAGGTAGTGAATCTTATATTGGTATAAACTGATCCTTCCCCTGATTATTTTCCAGAAGATTTATAAATTCCTGTAAGAAAAAAATGCTCATCTGAAAATTTCAGGCAGTGATTTATCTGTGCTAACACCAGGAAAGAAAGACAGACAGACAGACAAAAAGACAGACGGTGGGGGGGTGGGAATAATTCAACCAACTGCTGGTGCCAGCCTTCTTCAGAGAAATAAAGTCATTTTAGAGACACTTCTGTAGGAGCATAAAATCCAAGCCTGCAACTGTGCACAGGACTCAGGACACACAGACACAGACGTGCACAGACACACAGACACTGGACAACAGTGTGAGACAATGTGGGAGCTGGGAGAACGGGTTCCTCCATCACCTCAGGAGCATGCAAGGACAACCCTAGGATAACTCCCGACAATTCCTCTTTGCCACCCAAGCTGTATTCCTGGCAAATGGTGTTAAGAACAGTTCCTTCCCTGGACACATACCATATCCACACAGAGAGGAACACAGACCCAATTTCTCTGTCCTGCACTGAAAACTCTCACCATGTAGCCCTGCTTTTGAGCTAGTGATGTCTCCTGACTGCACTAACTTTGACTAATTTAGTATTTTTAATTACAGAGGGATTTATGGCACTGCACTACAGTGCTCTCTTTTATTATACCCACGGTTTCTGCTGAATCTGGGTACACTCTACATACAAAGTTGCACGTTAGAAAAATTACACTGCACATTAAGTAAATCTCTCTCTAGAAATAGGATTAGATGGAGAGGCAAATCTTTCTCATTCCTAGTGCATAAATTAATATCTACAAAATCAATATAAAGTAAGAGCTCCATATCAATTTATTAAAAAAAAAGTTTAAACGTACTCCACAATTAAACAAATTTATGTAGGAGATGCATTCTTTTTCTTCTATTTTGCTTAATAAATAAAACAGCTGGTCCGAGGAATCAGGTCAATCAGTGTCTGGAAAAAGCCCCATTAAAGCTGCTATATAACCTAGTTTCTCAACCTGCATAAGGCATCCTAATATTGGAGAGGCAGAAGTCCATGCAGAGACAGCACGGATGGCTCAGCTTCTGGCCCTTCAGGGCTATGGAGGATATTTACCACAGAAGATAGAAGTAAGTGAGGTATCTTGCAAAGATCTAAGGAGATAGGCAGGCTCTCAAGGACCAGAACAAAGACAACACGATGCATCCAGACCTATACATAAAATAGAGCTAGTAATCTTGGGCACCTAAGTTGAGGTCATCCAACATAAGGAGATGGTAAAGGTCCAGATTTTCCCATATATTCAGATCCCCTCAAAACTTGTCTAGCCCTGCTGCCACAGTGGGTGATAACACTTCTCATAGCACTCCACAGCTACATGGTTCCATCCCTCCTATGTCATGTGGGAGGGCGAATCCGGCAGTGCCCAAAGCTGTGGGCTTGTTTTGTGGGCACAGAGCCTATTCCAGTGCAGGCAAAAACCCCTCAGCATCAGCCCATCTCCTCCTGCAAAGCACACAACACACAATGCCCAGGCCCTCCTCACCTCAGAAAATGTAGCCCTTCCTATATTCAGTAGGTTTGAAAATATTTTGCAAAGAGTATCACAATCCACATTCTATAGAAATGAAAATGGAGCCAGAAGAAAGTAAAGTGACTTGCTGAAGCTTTGAGAGCAAGGAACATCAGAACTGGGAAATGAAACCTTCTGGCCCACAACCCTAGGTTTTAGCTTCTTAAATAAGGATTCTCTTAACTCATTAAAAAACTAAAAATGGGAAGAGAGGGAGGAATATTCTGTAGACAGAATGAACTTCGCCCTCAGAGGACTGATGACCTGATATACTTTTTTTTTCCTTCTCACTTCCATTTTCCCAGCTAAAGTTACAGTAACTTCAAGGACTATCCTTCTTTCTTGGTCTGCTTTAATCTAGTGTGTCAGCTCAACATCGTTTTCCCAACTACCTGAAGCCAGAGACCATCCTTCCCAGAGAGAAGATTACCTTCTCGCTTTCAGTCTCTCTGGACATCCTTGCAACATCGTGGACTGAGACTATTCTGCTTTCTGCATCATGATGAGGGACTCCAAAGTCCTATCCACTGGTCCCAGCCCATAGTACATGGCAGCCCAAAAGGGTACCCTGGAGGTAAAACCTGGTTGTTCTCTATTAATTTTTCATTTCAAGAATGGCTCCAGGGAAAGGAGGGAGATATAGGTCAGAGACTTTGGGGGCTGATTAGTAACTCTGTAAATCTTCCTTCCTTTTATTTTTCCCCTCAATTTTTTTTTTTCTCTTCCAAATTCAGAACCAGAGGGTTTTCCCTTCGTATTTCTCATTTACTCCTTAAGCATCATCAGCATTAGTCAGCAAACTCCTGCTATTTCCTCACAAGCCCCTGACACTTGCAGAGTGACTAACCCTCTCTCCACACACTTTGGTTCTAATAGCTGCATCTGTTTTTTTTCCTCAAGAAAAAATGGATCTCGGTGTTGCACACACGCAGTTCTCCCAGTAGTCACGGTAAGGGTGACCGCTCACTCCCTGTAAGCTCCCGCTGCCAGGAGGCTGTACATGCCACCATTTTTCATGCATGGAGCCAAAGAGCCAAGGAGGTGATAGCAGGGCCTGCTCTCAGGTCACTTCATAATTCACCATCACAGTAGTAGTGTCTCTCAAACTAGGAAGAAGTTAGCTCCTTCCCCAAGCACAGGCACGTGGAGAACACAGTGGAGGAAGCCTGAAGCCACCTGGCTTCTCTTCGAAGCCCTGCCAGTCACCTGCTCTGTTTGGTGACGTTGCCTTCAGACGCCTGCACTGGCCTTTCCTTCCCAGGACCCAGAGTCTCTGCCCCAGCTACAGAGCCTGATGCCTGACATGATGTGCAGACGGCCTCAGCTGGGCTTCTGAGACATGAATACATGGTGAGGGAAAACACAGCTCCTTGTGAATCAAAGCCACCTCATCAGAGCATGACAGAAGGATCCTCCTGGACAGGTGGGCTTGCACAAGCTGCCCACCCACAGCCATGCTCACAGAAGACCTCGCATGCAGCTCATGCTCACGTAGGCATACTGACAGACCTGCCCACACTGTGCTCTCAGTGCTGCGCTCAAGCACACAGCAAGTTTTTTGTGTCCACCTTTCCAGGGTGATGACAAGAGCACCTAGACCACAATTCCTTATGTCCAACATGCCAAGAGGATGTCTTGCCCCGAGGGCAAGGCCATGCCCTCAGGTGATGGTAGGTACTACCTGCTGCCACCCACTCAGGGAACAACCTACATCCAGAGCAGAGCACATCAATAAGGATCAGTGGGAAGGCTGGTGAACTTGGTGCTGGAGAAGTTTATTCCCCATTTCAACTTGACACCCTCACCCCAGCACTGACCCCGCTCCCACCACCCTTACCTCCGTCCCCATTGTAGGAGAGCCTTCTGCATTGCTGTGTAGGGAGGAATGAAAATAAACCACCGGCTCCAGTGCCACACTCCCTCCTGGCAGATCTGTTTCTCTCTTCTTAACTGTTTCCAAGTGCCTGGCTGTTTTATAATCCCCAGTGAGCATTCCCTTAACTCCTTCCTCACTGAGTCCTTCCACTCTCCCTCGCTTGCTCTCTTCTAAAAGGCAGAAAAATCCAAGGCGAGGAAGGGGGTAGAGAAAGAAAAGGAGGGGGCCTGAATCAAAGAGGGAACATCTGAATCAAAGAGGGAACATCTGAATCAAACTGCACATATTAGTCATTTCCCCAGCCTTCTCTTACACAGACAGACTGACTCTCCTGTTAATGTGTTGTTTTTTTCCCATGGACATTTGCGTACCTTAGAAACTTCTTTGCTAATCTCCTCCTGCTTTTTCATACCATGAGGTCATATGCTCCTGCTGGTAGCACGACTTTAAATCACACAGCAGTTTGCCCTTTGAGGTCTGAACAGAAATCACTGTCTTAGATCACAAGTAAATATGAGTTGATGGCTTCAAGCCCAGTGTCACCACCACCCCACTTATGCATACTGCAAAATTTGAGAAGAATCAAATGCCGGTGTCACTTCCCAATGGAAAGGACTTTGGCAATGACTGCAAGGGCTGTGAGAGGGCTGTATGGTGGAGCTCAGGCAAAGGAACACATCTTCCCAGTTTCCAAGACGTGGGACATTGCAACTGCCCTGAAGTGACCTGTCAAGAGCCACACATGCTATGGGTGCTGAAGGCTGTGCACTGTGTGTGTGCTTGCATGCATGTCAGTGAGGTGGGGGAGGGAGTCACTTGGCCTGAGACATTTTAGGAGACCCATAGGTCAGGGCTAGACCTGGATAACCATAATGCAGTGGAGGTCACTGTGTGCTGGCAGCACGGTGGGGCGTGGGACAAGTACAGCAACCCAGCAGCTTTGGATTTCATAACCCCGACTACGTGCAAAGCAACGTCACAGAACACTCCAATGTTTATGCTATTCCTGTGAGAGCATGAATAAAGAATACAGCTGCAAAAAGCACTGGCTTTCACATGTCCCCTCACAGGTGAGAATGCAACACCTAGAGCTGGCTGCTGCTCTTCCTCAAAGTCTATTGCTGCTTCTTTCTGTGTCTTGAGGTTACCCCTGACAGCTTCCACTCAAAAGTTTGCCAGGTATCTTTTACCCTGAACAAATGAGCTATTCTGTCACACAAGGCTGGGCCACAGGGCTTTTAAAATCGGTTCTGCTGATGTTCAAAGGGAGCAGCTTGCTGTGCAGAGGAGTGGTAGAGTTAATAGCAGTAGGATCAGCACAAGCTCTTACCCTGCCATCTGCCTTCAGCTCAGCCAGGCCTTCTGCTGAACAGCCAGTGTAGGCTGGGGCCACTGGAGTGAGCAGCAACTCACTGACATGAAAGACTGCCTGGGTTAGTTGATCAAGAATAAGATTACGAGCACAGGAATCCTATATAGCGCTGGTACTGACTCAGTTCAGGGATTTCTTTCAGATATTTAAGTCCATTTTTCCAAAGAAGTATTTTATTTTGCACAGGTGGGTGTTTGTATGACAGCTTAAACAAGCCCCATGAACTGATGAGCCCAGAAACAGGGGTCATCTCTGAAAATGCTACGCTTTCTTCTTTGATCACCCCCACTGGAAAAAAAGGGATAAATAATACCTTAACTATCTCACTCCCCTGTAATGTTTAAGTCCTTTACACTTACACAGCCCTGGAGGAAACACAGGAAAGGCCATTGGAATGGACAGGGATGGCTCTCACAACTATGGGTCACAGATCCCTCTTGTTCTGCCTTGTGGACTTCTTTCAAGCCCTGGCTACTGCCAGCAGACCCTGACAGAGGCTGCTCAGCTCTGTTCTTGCACATCCAGATTGACAGCTGCTTCAAGAGTTCTCCCTCTCTTTTAATAATAGTAGAGTCACTTAAGGCTTGTGGATGACCTCAAAGTACCAACTTGCTGACCCACTGGCAGAGTCGGAACCTGCCAATGCAACCATGAATAGCAGGGTTTGGTCCCCTTGAGGGATGGTGAGGACAAAACAGTTCTGTAGTCCCATAACAAAATACTGAGGTCCCCTCTGATGCCATATCATTCTGCAGTAAGACCCTACAGCAATTTAAAGGACTACTGCAGCTGATTTCCAAACGCCGGAAGAGACAGGTGGAGGGCGCAGCAAAAGGGTGCTGGTCTGGAAGGGAGATAAGGGGTCTGGGATGAGTGAGGGCACAACCTGTCTGCTCTGAAAGCGAAAAGAACAGAGAGGCCCCTCCTTTCACAGATGGAGGGAAGAAAAAAGCAAGATGAGCGAAAAGCCTGGACTTAATAATGAAAAACAATAGCTCATCATTTATTTTCATATCCTCTCACTAATGCTGGCATAATGCTAACAGTGGAATTCTTATGGCATGCATGTCATGCCTGCAAATACCAAGTGAATTACTTCTCAGCAAGGCTATGGGCTATGGCACTGAGCAGCACATTCGCTACAAGCAATTGGATGATAAATGACAGTTCACAAATTCCTCCTTCACAATGCTACTTGCATTAGTTGTAATTTAATGAGTGTGAGAGAGAAAGTTTTGGCTCAAAACACAGAAATAATACTGCCTGCTGCTGCTTCCCACTGGGTCTTGTATTAACTCACACCACCTCCACCTCCTACTTCTCTACCTCCTCTCTTTTCACACCTATCCTCAGGTGCTAAAAGTTGTGTCATGGAACCCATCAGCATGGCAAGAGAGCATGCAGAAGCCCCCAAGCACATGCATTCCTTCTGGCTAAAAGGCAGGAGAGGACACAAACCTCTCCCTCTTCTCTGCCAACAGTCATGGCAGGCTGGGGTGGTTCCTACCACAGCCAGTCTCTGTGTAGAAAAGCCACTTTGGTTCTTTCCTCCTAGAGAGCGGAAAGACACCGACCTGGCTGTTCTGGAAACAGCGCATGAAGCACACACTGCATGACTCATGTTGGTGCGGAGCTCCCACCATACACCCTTTCCAGCATGATCCTCCTGCCTCCCCAGAGGGAGCCACAGCAGGGTAGCCCAGCCTCATCCTCACCTTGCAGGCTGTCTTAGCTGGTTTCTTGCTCTTTTTAACAATTCTGCGATCTGGTAAGCAGCCAGTAAATGTGAACAAAAGCTTTGCTAGGGGGTAAGACCGTCAGCAGTAAAAATGTGCCATCACTGGTGATCCCCAGTGAACCTGGCAATCACTGCCACAATACCTCCTCTTGAGCTCTTGGGTAGATCTGTACCTCTCACATCTTCAGGGCATAAATCAAGCCCCTTTTCTTTGCTCCATGGACCTTGACACAAAAGGGACAGCCACAGCAGCAGGGGCATCTTGCAGGTCTCTGCCCTGGCCAGCATCACCTCCCACTCCTGTGGCAACCTTGCAACAGAGCCTGTACCCCTTCACATGACAAGATATTTATCCATCAAATGACCCTGCACATAAGGCTCACACCTGAAGCAAGATCCACTGTGTGGGGTCTCATATGCCGGGCCAGAAGAAAGCCGAGAGGTCTGATCTGAGCAGCAGAATTATAAGTAAGAGACTGCAAATATCACTACTACTCTCCTGGTGTATCCAGTCTCTTCCGTGTTTCCCGCTGACAGAGCCTAAATGACAACTATCCATGGGCTCCCTACCCGGTGGAGCATACAGAATACTCCTTATCCCTTCTGTTCCAGCTGTAATTTAAAAGCCCCTCTCCCACATTTTGTGGTGTTTTGAGAAAAACAAATCTAAACAAAATTTACATCTTTCTGAAATGAAGGCATAAGCAGGGAAAGGGGAAATGCCCTTAAGGATTGGAAGCAAATGTGTTTGTGCAAATGAGACCCAGGATTTACAGTTACCTCCAAGCCTCCAGCAAGTGCTACAGTCTTAGCTTTGACTTTAAAACAATCTGTTCTCTTGTAAAGGTTGAAAAACACCAGCTATGTTCTCTCTGGTGTACTGGCCGAAGTTCCACAGCCTCGGCTGGAGAGGAAGGTGGACATGATGTCACAGGACACTCCCAGGGACATCTGCAGACACAGGTCCATATGGACACATAGATGCATGTCTGTGCTTCCCAGCAATACAGCAGGCATGATGCTGGGGGCCACCTTCAGAAGCTATCTGGACACAGATTTGCCCCTTGTCAGAATCTTCCTCCCAAGCCCACGCGTAGCACTGCACACTCTGTGGCTTTCTTAAAACTATGGCTGTGCTTTAAGCAGTGACCGGGCTCTGAACTAAATGAAGGCATGCTTTGATGAAGTGACCCTAAGTGATGAAGCGACCCTAAGTGCTGAAGCGACCCTAAGTAAAAGCAACAACAACTGGCACAAATAAATAAACAAGCACCACAGCTGCAAATGAAAAAGGAAGAAATGGTGAGCCTCATCAGCCTGCTGTAACTAACCTTGTGCTGGGCAGCTCACCCACTCCAGCAGTGTGGGGAGCCACGCATCCCCCCAGCAGGCACCAGATAGAAGGGGTCACTTTGCAGACAGCAAGTGTGGGGAGAAGGGGACGCAAGCATGAGAGGGAAGTGGGAGGCTCCCACAACAGAGGCCCACCACAGTGGCTGTGTGGCCTTCAGGAGCCTGGCATGGGGGTGCTGTTACCTGCTACCAGCTTGCACAGAGAAGCAGTGACCAGGCTGGGGAGATGACAAGCAGTTGGGGGCAGAACTACAGGGATGAACATACCTAGACATGGGGAGACTTGCCAGACTGCCAGAACAGGCCTGTTACTGCAACAACTTCTTTAGGCATACAGTGCAAGCCACAGTGGTCAGAACTGCCAGACATGATTTATCACATTTACAGTTTAAAACTCAACCAAATCTAATGCTTCTGTTGGAACCAAGAAATTCAGCTGAAGGTTCCTGGCCCAGCTGGGAAGGCAGAGGCTGTCCTGCCCCTTGGTTCCCCTCCTGATAGGCTGCTGTGGCTCAGGAAGGGTGAAGCTCAGACACAGCACTCTGTGTCACACTTCAGCTCCCTTTAAACCTTCCAATTAGGGCTTACACGGGGCTTAAGTGCAGCCTGTCCCAACACAGGGTTGGATTTCACAGCTCTTATGTGCTGCTGGACTGCCACCTCCAACAGAAAAGGGGATGAGTGCCCTGCAGGCAGCCTGGCAGGCAGTCCATCCACTCAGATATCCCAAGCAGGGGATGGGGAGCACCTGATCCCAGCAGCCCTTCCCATGTCCCTGGAGGGCAAGACAGGAGGGCTGGATCACCAGGGCAGGCCCCTGCTTCCCTTGCCTCAGCCAAATAACTCCCAATATCCACCTCTTCAGCAAGCATTTCATGGTAACCACGGAGTGTTTTACTTCGGTGATCAAGCCTGTGCTCTTCTTCCCCCCCTATCCCTGCTGGCCCCTCACGGCTCACCCTGAGCCCCAGGGTGACCACAGAGACCCCAACCTTCTGGCCCATGGGTTGAGATGTCTGACACGCAGCATTCAGCTCCCATGTGAAGTCAGCATGTTCTCCATACACAGCACGCCATATCCTTGGCCATGAACACCTCAGGTGGGCTGGTCACCTTCCAGCAAGGACAGCTGAATATGACAGGGCTGGGCTGGGGAGGGGTGGCACAGGGGAAGAAGCTGCCAGAAACAGGAGAAAGGACACAAAATAATCCAGGAGAATAAAAGTCCCCATCCCCTTCACTAGAGCTGCAATAACAAGAAGGCAACAAGGACAGAAGAATCAATCACAACAAAACCCAAATTAAAAATTATGACCTGCAACTTGCTCCAGTGATGCCATGTAATAACTGGGGCTAGGAAACACACCTCCTAGCACACCATCAGTGCTGCCACAAGCATCTGCTTTATTGTACACGGTATCAAAAGCATCAGGCATTCCCATTTAAAATCATGCCCTCTCCTGCCACTCACTCACAGTACATCTTTTTCTCTTGCACATTATTTTCTACAGGCAGTAGCTTTTTGGCAGGAGTGACTGTTTGCAACAGGACATTGCAAGGGAAAGCAAACATCTCCTTCTAAAGCATCCTCTTCCTGAAACCCCTTCAACCCTTCCTGGCTGAGAGGAAATGCAAGGATTGGTAATGACTCAAGTGGTCCTCTGGGAAAGAGCAGTGATTTTAGAGGAAGATGAAATAACTTTTAAGCCAAGCCTAGTCCTGAAGAGAGGAACTCCACACTCTGTAGCTTGAGTTCACAGCTGAGCATGAACAAAGCCAGGATTCAGGTGCCCACCAGCTGAGATACTGGAAAAAATACAGCTACTTTATTGAGGTACTCTCACCTACATTAGATACATTGTGAGTGATACAGTAAACCCATCTGAAGGGATACAGATTCCTCGGGGAATACTGTATTTGCATACAGACCCCAGTTACATCACACCACTAGGTAAAGTTTCAACTGAGATACAGAGATAGACCTGAGACACATTATCAGAGCTGAAGATATATCCAAGAACTGGTCCAGTTGGGCTACCAAGACCTGGCACTGGGAGAAGATGCATAAAAGATGCCTGCCATGCAGCTGTTCTGGATCAGGATAGAGACAAGCTGGTGGATGTGGATTACAGATCATTCTCTGTCAAAATGTCTTGAATGATATTTCTCTCAAGCCTGGATTTCTAGTAACCCTTTTGTTCAGCCTGAAAAGTCACATTGCTTCATAAAAATCTCTTCCTGCCTTTTAAAGGCAGAGTGGCAGTGTCCCCTCCTGAACACACTGTGATTTACAGTCTTCCACACTCACACTGGCAACACGAGCCCTTACGCAGAGACTGCAGACAGCACTCCTGCCAACACATACGCTGTCACAGCATCGCTCCACGTGAACACCCTGCATTCACCTTGTTTATATTTCCTCCTGTACAGGATGCGACAGCTCACAAACACACACAAAGCCTAATTTATATTTATAATAAATCTCCCTTCTTCATTCACTGCAGTGGAAAAGAGCCCTGGTACAAATACAATTTTTTGGGAAAAAATTTTTTTCTCTAAGGAGAATCAAGCCCATGCTCTTCTGTAGATAAAGAGGACAAAGCCACACCAAACACATGTGTACACTCCTACACATGCCTACAAACATGAAAGGAGTCCCATATACGTGCGCACACACACACACAGACAGATACTCTTCCACCTGTGCTCTCACATACACTGCTCAATAACAGCACCTGCTGTCCCTTCTGACTCTCACGTGCTTTCAGGCAGCACAGACTTTTGGAAGGTACACTTTTCAGTACACAGGTGCTCACAGCCTCAGATAAGTGACAGGAGAATGACACTGCAAGAGAAGTACTGTCACCATCAGTGGGATATGCTTGTGTCTGGGTCTCACAGGTCCTTCTCAGGTGGTGCAGCTATTTTAAAATGGGAGTTGCAACCTGGATCTCATCTCCGCTTGCTAAATACATATATATTCTGCTGTTGAAAGAATGCAGAGAGTGAGTTAGGTGGGAAGGCAGATTTCTGGTGCTGCCACTGAAAGTGCTAGAAGAGATAAAGAAATTTTTTTACTGTACTAATGAAAAAATGTGATCCCCAGTTTCTTTGTAGACACATGCCTTGGAGGATTTATGAGGTCTTGGGTTTCTCCATGCTGGGTTTGCTCCACAAACTGGTTGTAGCCAAGAGTTGTCCTTTTGTTTTAATTTGGTTTCAGAGAAAAGGTTGTGATCTCTCTTGTCTCCACAAAGGACATTGCTGCTGCTTCCCTTGCCTCCATCTCCCTGAGGCCTGATTGTGGCAGTGTTCCCCACAGGACAATGCTGTCAGCCTGCTTTGAAGCTGGGCCTAGTGTGCCATGTGGGTGCTTGCAGGGGAAGCACATCCAACCAGTCCTCTGTGGTCTCTGCTGGCTCCCAATAAGCTTCTATTAAGGTGACCTAACTATTAATTCCCGTCAAGGTGTCGCGTGCTCATGTGTCTTCTGTACAGCTCTAACTCCTGATGGCCTTGCAGAGCTTGAGTGACTCAGGCAATTTGCCTGATCTGCACCTTCTCTCCAACCTGGCAACACTAGGTTCGACCAAGAACCTCACTCTGCATCACCACCAAGCACACCAGCAGCCTGCCCATACCACAAAGTTCCTGTGCACTGACATATGGGAAGCTAGAGGATGGCCATCACCTAATCCCAGCACTACTCCGCTGCTGACCCAGGGCTCATCACAGGGCACATTGCCAAACTCCTGTAATGGAGAGAGCACCATTACACACACTGCCCTAGCCAACTGTATCACTAAGGTGAGCTGACACATCACCTGGCACTGCTGTGCTCAGATCCCTCCCCTTCACTCCTCCCTGGGGCACCACAGGGCCTCAACATGGCATCAATTCTGTTTGTCAGTGTTAAGGTGCTCAAGTGTGCCACCAGAGATTTCCAAGTTAGAGATGACTCTGCTCTGACTATTTTGAAGACTTGTTAATGGTTATTTAACTCCCCAGAAATTCTGTCACAAGAGGAAGATTAAAGGTTGCACACACACACACACACACACATATATACACACACAGCTATGAGGATATCAAAGACGGTTTTCTCAGAAGTTTTTCTCCAGCTTTTGAAGTCAAACATCTAAATAGGAAAGTAGTAATGATGGCTGGAAATTACCACTATTTGGAGGTAAAACAGAGACCTGCTGAAAATCCTTGCCAAACTATGTGAAATTTGTCAACACTAAATGCTGCCTAGGAGAAAGTAAAGTCCCATGCATTTGAGCTGGACACTCTTCTCCAGCCTGTTGCTTTAAGCAAACAGATAGCCTTCCTACCAACGTATATATGGAGCACTATGGGCACTCATCCTTCTGCAATGCTGCTGCTGTCAGATCCTGACAGAGGGATAGCCCAAAGCCATGGCAGAACCATGCAGAAGGTCAAAAACCAGCCCACTCGTGGCACAGCTCTTCCACAAACACCACTGTGAAAAGCTAACCCTGGGATGAGTATCGGACTTCTCTCTGGGGAGGGTGAAACAGCCTAGAGATCACAGTCCCCCTAACATCCTTCTGGGTACTTCTCCCTCTTCTCCCCATGCCACCTCTGGCTGATTTGAGGATCTGTCATGACCATCCCTTCTCAAATACAGGTTGTGCATTCTCTGGGGTAATGCCATGCCACAACTGTCCATCTTTTGGAAAATCTGCAGCACAGAGATCCTTGACTTCGGATCCCAGCTGCTAGTGGCTATGAATAATTGGTAATTAAAGTAAAAGTGAAGCCATACCAAGTGATTGTTGTGCCTCTAAGTTTTCTCCAGACTACTCTCAGGAGACACAGGAGAGCTACCAGACATAAAAAAATAAATCTCAGCTTACGACGTTTACACAGAGACCATCAAAAATATGCATCTCTATTGTTATGACCTCCAGATCTTTTTTTCCTTCACATTTTCCTAACCTTTAAAAGGCATGTAAGATAAACAGAGGAGAAGCTAGGCAGACATCCTCGGAAGAGATGTAGGAATATAATCAAGCCCTCAGACACAAGCACACAAACACCATAATTTATCTCTTCCTCCTCCTGTTTGATATTATCCTCTGTTCTAGTATCATAATCTGTTGCTATGGAAACAGCTATGATGTCACTACAAGAGGTTTATGGATGCCTTGAACAGGAAGGAGAGGTACAAGATGATGCGAGAGGAAAAAAAAACCACCTACAAACAGCTGCTGAGCAGGAGATGTTCCAGGAATGGCAAGTGTTAACAGGGAAAAGATAAATACATCAACGGTGCTGGAGTTGTTGCAGACAAGAGCAGAATATAAACTGCATTTTAAAAATAAAGAATGCTTACAAATTTTGCCTACAACTAAAAATATTCTGGGCAAGCTAAAGGATCTTCCTGAAAAAAACAAACTTTCTTTGAAATGTTCAGCAAGTTTTCTGGGACTGGATATTCTCTGAGTCTCACTGCTAGAGTCCAAGTCTCCACCAAGCCACTCCATCATCTGCTGTAACATCCCCTCCAGAAGCCTAACACCCCATCAATGCAACTAATAGTTAGGGAGCTTGCCGGCTATCCACCATCCTGTGTATGCCTCTATGACCTGTAACTAGCCTCGTGTCTTGAAGCAAAAATAAACCATAAAATCCTTTAGGTCGAAAATGACCTCTAAGATCAATGAGACCAACTGTTAACCAAACACTGCCAAGTGCACAACTAACCTTGTCCCCTAGCACCACATCTGTATGTCTTTTAAACACCTTCAGAGATGTGGACTCCACCACTTCGCTGGGAAGCCTGTTCCAGTGCTCAACTACCCTTTCCATAAGGAAGTTTTTCATAATATCCAATCTGTGCTTTCCCTGGTACAACTTGAGGCTGTTTCCTCTTGTCCTGTCACTTGTTACCTGTGGAAAGAGGCTGACCCCCACCTCACTACAACCTCCTTTTAGATGGTTGTAGGAAAAGATAAGGTCTCCCCTGAGCCTCCTTTCCTCCATGCTAAACAAGCCCAGCTCCTTCAGCTGCTCCTCATAAGTCTTGGGCACTAGATCCTTCAGCAACTTCATTGTCCTTCTCTGGACATGCACCACCACTTCAATGTCTTTCTTGTAGTGCTCTTGTGCCTTTTAAGATTTGTTTCTTGGAGAATGTCCAGCCTTCCAGGACTTCCAGGACTTATGTCCCTCAGGACTGTCCCAAGGGACTCTATCAATCTGTCTCCTAAACAGGCCAGAGTCTGCCCTGTTCAGAAGTCCAAGGCAGCCGTTCTGCTGAGCCCCCTCCTTACTTCTTGAAAATTGACAATGAATCACTGTACCCAAAACAGCCTCCAAACACCCCATTACCCACAAGTCCTTCTCTGTTTGCATAAAACAGGCCCAGCAGGGTGCCTTCCTTTGCTGGCTCACTCACCAGCTGCGTCAGGAAGTTATCTTCCACACACTCCAGGAACCTCCTAGACTGTTTCCTCTTTGCCATTTCCTCTCTGTGCAAAGACACACTGAATCCACTGGATCACATCCAGTAGCAAATAAACACCCTGACCCCAAACTATAGGCAAAAAAAGAGCTTTTCTTGCTCTCTTCACCCAAGAGAAAGACCATAACCTTACAGACTCACAGCCAAACATACTGACATACGGGCCTTGCTGCTAGAGAGACCAGTATGCTGAGCCTCACACACTTGAGATGTGCCCTGCCTTCGGGCCATGCACATCCATGTGTAGGATGATGCACATGTGGTTCTCACCCATGAGCTCCGGTGCTGATGACTGGGCCTCCATGCTTGTACCTTCTTTGGTCAACCTGATTGATGGTCAGAGTAGAGCAGACATGATGACAGAGAGGATGGGGTAGTCACATATGTCCTTAAAGACATCATGTGCAGGCTGAGGGAAAATTCAACATCATTTTGCCTGATGGGGAGGAGGAAGGAGAATAGCACATCAAATTGTCCTGAACAGGCACCATTGTCATGGGATGAGCAATGGCAGAGAAGGAGGAAACCACAAGGATCTCAGATCAATGAAAAGTGGTGGTGTTTCAGATAATCTCTGTCCCATCAGAGTTTTGTGAGCATGGTGAGTGGGATCAAAGATTTTAAGGAAATGCCACAGCATCAGTTCTACCTCTGGTGTCAGCTCCAGCTGGGGAATACCCAGACAGATTCTCTGTTCTGCCTTTGAGCATTAGAATATTGGTAGTGTCTTCTGTCCTCATTCACCTTCCCTTCCAAAGATGTTAGAGACAACTGCAGGGGCAAAAAACTGAGAGAGACTGAAGTCTGAAGAGAGTAGGAGAGACTGAAGTCAGTAAGTGCAACTATAAAAACAGTCCAAGATGGGATCTTCAGCATTTCACTGAATTTTCTGTTCCTGCCAGCCTTGGCTGTGACAGCTCCAGCCCCTGAAGTTCTCAGGGATTATCTCCCTCTCTTCTGTTACAGTCACTTGCCCTCATCTTTGCTCCCCACCTGCCTCTCCCATCCTGTTCTCTCTTGTTCCTGACCTACTGACTTACTCCTCCTCAATCTTCAGCCCACCCATTCCTTTCCCAGAGGAACCTCTGTCACAAATGTTGTGGAAAACCCACACATTGTGACTTCCTCTCCCGAAAGTGCCCCAACAATTTGTATGATGCACCCTCCCGCGTCTGCATCTACATGAAATGCAAATCCTTTGGGGTGGGAACTACCTACCCCTTCATGTCAATGTTGTGCCTCATACAGTAAGGCTCTGCTTTTGTTTGGCACAGCAAATACAACTGTTATTAGGAACACCTCAAAAGCACCAAAGGAGAGTAAAAGAATAGGAGGTGTGAAAACAAGGCCAAGTGTTTTGTGTGTTTTCCAGTTTGTTTTCTATTTTGTGGGCAAGCTTCTGTTTTCTATTTTTTTATTAAACCATTTTTTCTCTTCTGTACTTTATATTTGGGACTGCAGAATAGACAACAAAGCTGATCTCAGTGAAGAAACAGAGAATGTGCTTTTTAATTTGGCAGGTGACACCAAGCAGGATTGCAAAATCGAGGGAATTAGATAAGAATTCAAAACAATCATAACAAACTAAAGGGTACAGGATAACATTCAAATGGGACAGATACAAAAAACACACACTCAGGTAGGAAAGACTACCTCCACACATACAGGATGGAAAATGGCTCATGAGACATCAGACTTCTTGGACAGGATCTGGGAGCCACAGCACATCATAAGCTACACAGAGATGAACAATGTTAAGGTGCAGAAGTTAAACCAAATAGGAGCACTGCCTGTAACAGACATAAGGAACACTTCTGCTCTCCCTGGCCAGCACAGGACCCAAAGTACAGCACTGTGCTCTAGCAGTGCCATTCAAGAGAGGGATGGACTAACTGAAGGGAGCACAGAGAACCAGGAGGATGGTCAGAGATGAAGGGGAAAAGATACAAGAGAAAGAGTTGAAGAACATGTTTGAGACATAATTTAGCCGAAGGAACACAAAGGAGGGACATGACAAAGGCATAGTCTTCCTACACTCACAATTAAAAGGAAGATGAATCAAAGCAAGGAAAGCAGAGAGGAGTTACAGAGGAGGTAAAACCTTTTCAGTAACAAAGCAAAGCCACAGCCTGGGCATGCTGTGGACCATCTGTACTCGGGCAATATGCTGGATAAGCCTGTTAGAGAACATGCTGGACAGGTAATTGATACGCTGCTTTGGAATACTTACTTAAATCTTTCATTTGCCCATTTCCTATGATTTAAATTATTTTGGTGAGAGATAAGTTTCTTTGGCATTTCAGCATAGCCCAGAGCCCAACCTGTCAGCCTTTAGGAACACAGGAGATGTTAGCCTGCAGGGTTCTGCTAGGTAACACCATTGTTCCAGGTTTTGCTAGTACCTTTACAGATTAAAATCTATGAAGAACGGGGAAGATAGCTGCCCTTTGTAGTTTCCCAAGTATCTCTGGCAAATACCGCTGCCTTGTGGGATGACCTTTCCTGCTTTTCAGGGTAGGAGCTATGTGTGACTGCTCTTTGTCCTTCCAGAGACGGATGCTAGCACAGGCCCTGGAAGGTGAGCAGGACAGAGAAGAATCTGTAAATAGAGTGAGCTTTAACTTCTCCAAACATGTCCCATTCAGTGGTGACACTGAAGAAAACTGAGGGAGCGAACAATGGCCTCCGTCACCCAGCATAAAACTAGCTCTCCCTTCAGAACCTGACAGAGACAGGCTAATGCTCATCAGGTGGAGACCATGCTTCCCCTGGTGTAGCTCCCCGGGTTTCAGTGACATTGTTGCTGATCTGTATCAGAATCAAGATCAGGAGCAGCTCAAGGGGTTCTCATCTGGAAGATGTGTCCCTCCCACTGGCTCTTCCGTACACCTCCTGTAAGTAAGCAAAAGGCTCCGTTCCTTGGCATCATTCTGTCAGTGGCCTGATCAGACATCCACTCTTTATACAGCACTGTGAACTTACAGAGCATTGTAAAAATACACACTATTACATCTTATTGTTGCTTCCATTCAATAAATAAATAAATCCTAATAGCACAGAGAGCTTTTTAATTTAGTCCTGGCTCTGGATTTTCCTAGGTATTTTGAGATGTGGCAACACCTTTGCCAGCCTACAGAAACAGAGGCTGCTCCTCCACTCACGTGCGTGGGCAAGTCTTAGTACAAGTATTTCTGCCATCAAAACTACCCAGTTCTGAATGCTACCTGAAATCAGGAGTAGTCCCAAAATACAGGCATTTGTGCTTTCCTGAGGATAGATCTCAGTTTGCTGATATGGCCAAATGAGGGAGTATTCAGGGGTGCTCCGTGCTGTAAATGAGGGATAGCAGTAACATGCTTCTACTCTTCCTGCATGACAAACAAATTACTAATTGCCTTGTCTGGAGTGAAATTATCATCTGGATTTATTTTCAAAAGAAAAGGTGAATTCTGTACTGCTAGGGGAAATAGTTTCAAAAGAGAAGGCTTCCAGTTAAATACCTTGGTCCACATTAGGGTATGTAAACAGCTGAAGAAATAACCTTTTCTCCAAATAATGTTTAATTCTCATTTCTTGTTATCCACAGTTATCCTAAGAAAATAAGAGAAAGACCTATAAATAATATTTCACATTCAGAGGGCAGAGATTTCCTAGTAAGGGTGAAAGAAAGCACCTCATTTTATAAATGGAGTGATTAAGCTATAAAGGCCATGAGTCAGAAAGGTACTTCAGTGTGTGGCCAGCTTTAAAGACAAACAATCCTAATGAAGTCAGCAGCACTGTCTGTGAGCTTAAATTTAGGCACAGACCTGAAAATATCTTCTTAAATTGGGATCAGAGAGGAAAAGGGTGGAATGTTAAAAAAATCCCCAACAAACCAGTCTTAGCCTACCCATTCACTACAGACACAGGAATGGGGACACTACAACAGCTGTAAAACCACCACTGGATGCCTTTGCAAACTCTCCTCAGGGGTCTTGCCCATAGGCAGCATTATCACAATTGTCTTGAGTCCTGCCAGCTAGAAGTTGTCTCATCTGCCTCATACTGGTGTCTCAGCCTGGTCCCAACACAAGGTGACTGCACTTCGCTTGACCTCGCCATCAGGCAGGACTGCTCTAACACCATCACCTGGGACCCATTTGGTGAGGCCCACAATCAGGACAGGGATTTATCTCCAGGTCACTAATCCTGCCATGATTTGACTTCCCATTTTCCCTCCTGACCAAATATTCACATACTTTTACGCACCACTGCTATGATGTGGCCAAAATCGGACCTTATTTATTTTGCCACTCAAGTCCATTATCTACCTCCAAATACACAGTCTAACTTCCCAAGGCTGAGCTAAGTTCAAGAGCCTCACAGGCATCAAGGAGGTCTCTAGGCTGCTCCCTATCAGTAGAAGAACCTACACTGAACAAGCTGCACAGGCAACTCTTATCCAGTCTGGATGAAACCACATCCAGTGGTCTCAAAGCACCATGAAAAACTGGGCAGTAAATAACAACAGCTGAGCAAATGGGGAAACCTAGTGATGGAAAAATGAAAATTATTTCACTTTCCAGGACAACTGGGTCTTCTTCCCTACCTGTTACAGCCACAAAGAGGAATGCACTGCACAGAGTCCAAGGGTTGATGACTGCGGTGAGTAGCTGAGCTTGCTTCTTTGTCTGCTCACCCCGGCCCCTAGTTCCAGCACTGCTCTTTTCCCTTCTAAAAATAAAACAGCATTTTTCACCCATTACATCGCAAACTTGTTTAATTACTAGACACAGCAGCATGATAAGAGCAATAATTTTAACTGGACGGGGCTTCCTGTTAGCCTGGCTATAGCCATATCCTGAGCAAATAAAAACTTAGGCTTTTGGTCCCAGCATTGACATATCTTAAGTTCTGGCTATTATTTCATAAACAGGAAGTGTCTCTGAGTTATCTCCTTGCATGAACTTTGGGGTAAAAACCTTTACTCTGCCTCACTGGGGCCGCCTCCCTGACGAGCAAGTTTTATGTGCTTTAACGAGATTTGAGGATGCATTCAAAACCCAGCAGGGCTGGCCTGTTTCTAGCATTAAATGGGATCTGATCCACAACGAGTACAGGGTCAGATTTTCCGGCTTTCCCAGCCCCAAATGTGACAAGGATAGATGTAGGCAGGTCCCTGCCTGAGCTCAGCTCTAGCAGCCACACCGGTGGCGAGGTGCAATTTACAAATATTACCCAGATTAATTCCATGAACCACCCACATAGAAAACTACCAATGCGGCTGCTAAAAATACACCCTGGATTGCAAGAAAGTTGTCAAGAATAAGTAAGAAGCAAAGCAAAGAGGAACAAAACCAAAACAGAGATAATCACTGTTTAGAAAATAAAGGTTAATACATATAAATACCTCTCTTTACAGAATTGTATAGGAGACACCAAGGAAATCGCTGGAGACACTTGTCTTATGCAAAAATCTACCCACAGTCTGTGATGTCTAGCAGACCCCCTCTTGAAATGGGGTCTCCCCTGGTCCATAGAGCCTGGTCTATTCTCTGCACAGCAAGAAATGTCACAAAGTGAGTGCACAGGTGATGATTTTGCACAGCAAGGGCAACACTGCCTAGAGGAGGGTCCAGAGAACCAGATTCTTGCCTGGCTCAAGCCATGCACCTCCTCTGAAGTCAATACAGCCACTCCTGACAAAGCCACATCTCTGCTGCTCAGTGGTATGGCAGCCACTAGTTTGCCCAAACTCTGGGGCAGAAGCCATATAGGATTACACCTGATGAGGTCTGCTTTGAAACTCAACTCATTTCCTTGTACAGCTCACTAACGAAACTAAAAACCACGTCAAACATTGAGCAGCAGTCTTACTTTTGTTTTGTTTCCCTTGTTGTATTTTTATGTCCTTCATTTTACTGCTAAGCTCTCCATCACCCAGATAAAAAAAAAAAAAAAGGATAAGAAAAACCTAGTAGAGGAGAAGACAAGAGCAAAAACTCCAAACTCTTTAAAACAAATGGGAAAATTCTCCTGGCACAGTGTGTGTGGGAGAGGATTTCACACCAGATATTCACTTATTTATCATGCCTCATCTATTAATATCAGGTGAGGCACCATTCGGCTTTCCAGAACTGGTATTTAAGCCAGCTGCTCTGCACAAGCACACACCACCCTCACCTGCCCGTCAAGAATGGTGGGGTGACTTTCTGCGTGTGCTCTATGTTATCACTCACTTAAATTTCTAATGGAACCACATCATAAGGCCTTTGAGGTGTCACATTTCCTCCCAGGGTGCTTCTTCTGTCAAAGAGCCTATGTTCTGAAATCGGTACAGCAGGGATACTGTTTCACCTCCGCTAGCCTGCCTTGCGGTGGTGGCGGTGGGCGTGCATGTGTGCCACCCGGGACTGCTCGGTCAAGGGCAGGAGCAGAGCAGTGCCTGCCCGTCGCAGTGCTGATCCGAGCCCTCGGCTCCTGTGCTCTCCTCAGTGGCCTGACTGTACCTGATGCTCCAGAGCAGGGCTACAGAGCGAACTGCTTATGCACGTAACATGAGGTTTGCACGGGAGGATGGCAGTTCTTGCCTTCTTCCAAGGAGGAAATTGCATACCCTGCGATAAGTAAGTTTTTATCTATGCACTGCGATATTGCAGGGAATTCTAAGGACCTCTCATGGTAACTAGGAGGTGAAAAACAATCATTAACCCCTCCTCCACCTCCCTCGAAGCCATTCAGCAGCAATTTAACCCGCAAGCATACCGCAACACAACACAGATAAAACGATTTCTATCAGCCTTTACGCTACCTCCGGATCCTGCCATTTGGGATATTCACCTAATTTGAGGCTTAAGACATGCTGCGGAGTCTGGCCGCAGATCCTTCCGTATCTGCTGCGGGGGATCTGTTTCTACGGGTCACTTTCAGGGTATTTTTTCTCATTACGCTCTTTTTCCAGTCAGGCAGAAGCAGGGGCGCCGCTGAAGTTAGGATGCTCTAAGGAACCGCTAAACTTCCACCGCACGCTTCGGTGCGGCACCGCCGCCCCCTCCCCAGGAAGAAGCCGGCGCCCTGGTCGCCCCGGCAGGGGCCGAGGCCTCTTCTCTCCTCTTCCCTCCCCTCCGCTGCCCTGCCCGGCTCCGAGGAGGCGGCCGTGCCGGCACTCGCCCACTGCGGCGCGCCGGGAAAAGGAGCGGGGCCGGGCTGACCTCAGGCCTTGCGGGTCCTCCGCCCCCAGCTGCTGCGGACCCGCCGGGCGCCGCCGCTCGCCAAGGGGCCCCGCACCGCCCCGCACCGCCCGCCGGATGCCGCCCGGCGAGGAGCGAACTTCAGAGCAATCGCCGCATGAACCCCCCGGCCGGCGGCGCCCGCCCGGGAGGAGCTGGGCAGACTCCGCAGCGGGCGGTGCGACGCCGGCCAGGCCTCACCGGCCCGGTCACACCGAAGGGGGGGGTCAGGCCCGACGCCGGGGGCCGTCGGGCGGGGGCCGGGCAGGTACGCGCCCGGGCTGCGAGCTCCG
>JACBWW010000005.1:1535377-1618339 GCA_020086605.1 Lanius collurio
GGGAGGGAGGGAGAGAGGGAGGGAGGAAAGGAGAGGGAGGGAGGGAAGGAGGGGGGCTGGCGCGGTGCCCCCGCTCTCAGCGCGGCATGGCTGCGTGTGCCGAGGCGCTTGCAAAAGTTGCGCTGGGGGTGAGAGAAAGGGAGAGAGAGACGGAGGGAGAGAGAGGGAGACGGAGACCGAGACGGAGAGGAGGAAAAAAAAAAAAAGGAGGAAAAAAAAAAAAAGCAGCGAAGGGAGTTTGCAAATAATCAAGCGCCGATGGCACCGATCGCAGCTTCCCAGAAGGAGCGGGAGCGAGCGAGAGAAACCCTCTGCTGAGATTATGTGGGATCTTGTTTAACAACACATTTCAATCAGGAGAAAAAAGGAACAGTCAACAGAAGTTGGTGAAACACTTCTGTCTTCCCCCCTCCTCTTTATAGAAAAGAGAGGAAAGGGAAAAAAAGGCAGCTGATTGAAGCTTTGCAACTCACTGGCTGTGGGGATCTTATAATTTGTGCTCATGTTTTACAATAGCATGGAAAATTCCTACCTCTCCCCCTCTCCCCAAATAAATCTTCTATTCCCTCAAGGCATTTCACAATCTGGTTCACTGACAAAAGTTCCAATTTATCTTTTTTTTTTTTTTTTCCCCTCGTTATGCTTACTTGCAGTGTAAATATTTAGCGGATGCATTTAAAATAAACATACGTTGTTGCTTTTAGGAGTCAGGTTGTGTTTTTGTTTTGTTTTGTTTTGCTTTTTTAAAAAAGGAACCACATCAAAGAAGTGTTTACTAACTGAGATTGACAGCCTATTCTCCCCCTCCTTCTCTTTCCCCCCACCCCGTTTTTTTTTTTTTTTTTTTAATTTTAAATCATCCGTCTCTCCAGTTGAGCTCTTGCTGTAGGAGCACCAGCCCGACGAGCATAATTTTTGTCGGTGCATGGAGGAAAGCTGTAGGTGAAGCCACAGGAACCCCCTTTGCCTGACAGGAGCTTTACAAAGGAAGGTCAGTCGCCCGGTACCCATTACGCAGGCAAAGGAAGCTGAGACTCATGCAAAGCCTCTGGCAAAGGTGGAAACAAAACCTCGGGCTGTGATCCTGCATTAACAGCCGTCTGGATCTGCCTGCCTGGAGCTCCTTACAGATGAGCAGTCTGAGACTGGACCAGTGAAGACATAACTCCCTTTGTGCCTGCTGTTACTGCTGATCCCCCAAAACGCTGCCTCTCGCTGCTGCTGGTGCCACCCAGACCTCTCCCACCTCAGCACTTGGTCGCAGCAGGGCTCAACACCCGGCTACTCCCACTAATGCCTCGAGGACGAGGCAAGAGGTAACTTTTGTTTGGGAATTTCAGTGCGAGTCAAGCGCTCCAGCCAGCCTGGCCCTTGTCTCGGGTTGCTGCGGGTGCCTACACTGGCAGATAAAAGCAGGACAGGGAACAACCCATGCTGACCAGCCGATGGAGCAGGATGGCCATGGCTGCACTGCGGAGGATGTGATATCCAGACTCCTGTGGGCCATCTTGTTTGCAAGGTATCTTCAGTGTTCTGCATGATTTTTCTCCCTCCACTGAAAAATGCCTGAAACTACAGGAGAGCTGTATCACGCTCCATTAGCATTCTGTTTGCAACTGAAGCTGAGGATACATTTTAAATGTGTCGGGGAGTGACATGCAGGGCTGGTGGAGGTGATTGAGGGCTCAAAAGTGGGCTGAGATGGCACTGGAGGAGTACGTACAGCAGAGGGAGCAAAACCTGCTCCCATCTCATCCCTGCTTCATTATGAGAGTGATCCCGAGATCAACCATCACTGAATCTTGGAAAGAAATGGAGCTGCCTCCAGCTGGACCACTGGGGAAGTCCAGGCCAGAGGTGGAGGGCAAGTGTGTGGATGACAGCAGGCACAGTATTTGAACATGCTTCTTGTCCCTCTTTTATTTAGCTATGGTGAACCCACAGGGTTCAGCTCTAGGCATGAGTCAAAAACCTCATATTTTACTGAGATGTGTTTCTAGTCATTGTAATTCTGCACTGCTCTCTTCTTTATGATGGAGAACCTTTTCTGCTTTCCAAAGCTACTGATGCTTCTGATCCCAGCCTGCCTCCCTGCCCTTGATCAGAGCGGCAGCCACGGAGCCCTGTCTCAGAGACACAGAGGAGATGCGGAGAAGTGCTGGGGAAGAGCAGAGGACTACACTGGAGGAGCAGGCTGCTACAGGAACCAGCGTCACATCTTGGTGTTGCATTCTGCTGCAGCGTGGCTCCAGGTTAGTCACATCACCCTCACTCTCCTCAGCTGAAGAATGGGGGCAGATGTACCAGTCTCTGCTGTGTGAGACTGCACTGATAGTTTCTTCTCCCTTTGTTTCACCCTGAGCTATCCCATAGGCTGTGGGGTCTGTGTTAACTCCACATCCATCAAAACTGGCATGACACAGGAGCTTAAAATACAAACCAGACTCACTCCTTGCCAGAAGAAAAGGAGGAAGGGGTCATCAGAGATGTCTGCAGGACTCACCACGTGTGGCCTGGGCATGGAAGTGGTGCCTCCTGGCCCTGTGACTGGCACAAAGGGGGACACAGGAACATCCAAACCTGCACATGACATATTTATGCAAATGCTAAAGCTGTTGGCTTCAAAGCACAGGTTATTCTGTTTGTCTTAGGGAAAAGGTGCTGAACTTGATGGACTACTTGGCTGGTCCAGGACATCGATTCTTGAATACCTCTCAGGTTCAGTATTGCCAAGGACATTACAGACTCTCATCCACCCACAATTTGTCCCAAGACAGGAAAATTAATGGGCATGTTTTAAACAACAAACACTGTTCTGATCTTATATCTTTTTAAATGTTGTTGCCAAATGAGGTGACATTTGGTAAATAAAAAACAGCCCAAACATGTCCTGACCTCAGCCCAGACTGGCTGTGACAACATGCTGCATAGAGGATGCTGGTGTTTTGTGGGCATGCAGAGGGAGCAAGGATTTGCCCAGCTGGGCACAGCCTTCCTCCCCAGCTCATACAGGGACCTCCCCCTGAGTGTCTCTTTTGGAGAGGACTTAGGGCGTGTGATTGAAGCTAAGGGGGTACAACTCCTTGCTGTACTTCCCCACTTCTGTGAACATATGGGGATGCACTCTGGAGATGGCCCAGCTCTGAGCCTACAACCTTCTTTCCATTCTCCCCAAAACTGAGCATCCATGTAAGAGTGTTACACCCTTGGCCATCTGGGCCCCTGAGCCAAGGCCAAAGCTGTGGTGTTAACAAAGTTGTGGTGTGAACATACCTGTCTGGAGCCAGTTGTCAGCAGTGCAGCTGCAACAGCCCTGGGGCAAGGCCATTCTGCTGGAGAGATCATGGTCTACTCTCTGCGTGCCTGAGACTGCAGAAGGTGTCACTGAAACTTTGAATCCTGAGAGACTTTCCCACCTTAACAGACTACTTCTTCTCTTTGTCCCCTTCACTTGTGAGAGGAGGGCAAACCAGCATTGGAGAAGCACTTCTTTATGCCTCATCTTCAAGTTTTTTCATTTCTCCATGTGCCTATGTGGGTCTCCTATAAACACAGCCGTAGTCTGGGTACAAGTATGATGCTCAGCTGTGTCATGGAGTATCATGTACCACCATGGCAGCAGCATCCCCAGCTATGTCCAATGTGGCTGCTGGGTGGTGGTGGCAGACACTAAGCCAAGGAAAGGAGGAGTGGCCTTTTCACAGCACTGGGCTGGCACTCAAAGGGACTCCCTTTCTACTCCATGTTTTGGAGCACAAATTTTGGTGGGTTTGGCATGTAACTCACTTCTGCAGAAAGGCACCTGGTAGTTCACCGGTGTGTCGCAGGGGCCTGCTGGTACCAACCTGTGCCTATACTTAACTGCAGTGGGAACAGCAGGAGTTGCTGTTTCTTGCTGGAAATGCTGAGAGTTTGGGCTTTTTTTTTTTTTTTTTTTTTTCTTTTCTGTTAGAAATTACTATAGATTTTGAAAGTCAAGTTTAAGAAGGAAGACAGATGAGTTTTAAAACATAGTTTTTGGTTATGGTTCCCATTTTAGGGGGGTTGTGTGGGTGGACAAAAGATGCCCTTTGGTCTCTCAGAGCCAGAAACTCTACGGTGGCTTCATCACCTTTTCTCTGGTGCCTCCACCAAACACTTGCTGTGCCAAGAGCATGCCAGAGGCATTGCCAGAGGTGCCTGCAGCTGAGATGCAATTTCTTCCTCTTTCTCCCAAAGCTGTGGGGTCTGTGGCTCCCAGCTTTCTTGGTTCAGTGTCAATCCACTGCCTTTATTTCTTTGGAGAGATTGAGCTTAAAACTGTACTAATAAAAGACTGTATGGTACATTAAAAACAATGATGACAACAACAACAACACAACAAACCAAAAAAACCCAAAGAAAAAGCAGAAGAGAAAGGCTGTAAGCACACAGGGTGAGCATGTCCCCTTCAGTGACAACCTTTCATACCTGTTTGCCTTCATGGTGGAGCTGGAATGCAGCAAGTTGTTAACAAGGATCAGGCTCCAAATCTTTCACATTAAGCAAAGCAAAATATTTTTTTTTAAACACCAGGGGAAGGTTTCCCAGTGAAATACACACAGTTGTTTTCTTTTTAAATGTAAATCAGTGAGGGAATGGACAGTTTAATTAAAAGCAAAATTATTAGGTAAGTGCTGAGGGAATCTACATTATTTGCTGGGTTCACTCACATATTTCTACTGTTGAGTCAATTGCAATTTTTAATTTCTTTCCACCTAATAAGACCAGTTCAGAGACTAGCTACTGTGATGTGGAATATTTGGGGAAGGATTTTTCCATGGATAGCAGGAATGTCTGTTCTGTGTGCAAGCTGTGGATGCCCAGGCAGCCTGCTATGGTATGTCCATTACATCTCAGCTAATCACAGAATATTCTGAGTTGGAAGGGACCCACAAGGATCCTCATTAGCAAACACTTGCTATAGGCTGCCTCTGTGGCATCACCTGGACAAAATCCTGTCCCTTGTGACAGGGATTTTGGGTTGCTGCTAGTGAGTGAAACGCTTGGGCTTATGGCTGGCTGGATGCTAAGTGAAAGGTGCCACATTGTTAACTGATTTTACACCCTGCTGCTGCTCTGTTGCAGGACCCTGCTCCCTTCAGTGTCTCCTGCCCCTCCACACACACAAGCCTTTTTGCAGGCAGGTGTTTAGTGGAAGCCCCCCTGCCCCTTCCCTCAAGCCCATGTATCCCTCTTGCGCATGGCAAATGATACAGATGGGCTCCCAAGCACATCAGAAAACAGCCAGTGCACTGGGCTGGGGCAGTGACTGCTTATTTTGTAAGGTTCTGAGGGAAGACTCTTATCTTTGAACACATATGGAAAATATGCTGCATACTTGAGTGGGGTTGGGGACTGATGGCTCTGTCACAGCTGAAGTTCAAAATAGGACCACAAAACCCTATAGCACAATTATCCCATGCACCAGCAAGTGGGACTCTGTAAGAACTCAGGTATTTTTACTCAGTCTGAACACCAGTGCCTTCCTCAGTGCAGCTTACATGATGTAAATGCCCCTTTCAGGGGGTAACAAATGGATTTACAGTGCAGGCATACAGAAGGATGAGGCTTAATTCCCAATATGAAACCAGATGATGCTGACAAAACTTTAGTGCCTTCAACAGATGTACCCTGGTAGAGACGGGAGTGTGGCGATGAGAAACAGGACAGATGTTGTAAAACGCTTTAGGTACCACGGATGGAGGAAAGGTGCGATGAAAGCGCACAGCCGGATCAGTGCCCCAGGGAAGGCAGAGATCTGGGTCATCTCAGCCAGACCTACCACCACATCTGATCACATTCCAGAGCTTGCTTCCCCATCAGGAGTATCTCTGAAATAAATGCCCTAAAAATGATGTGGCCTCTCCATTTGAGGGGTTAAACACAATTTCCCAGTTTTTGCAGTTGGCTCAGGTATTGTTGCAGGATCTTGGATCTTTTCCTTCTTATTATTAATAAAAGAAACTTTGAAATATATATATATATAAAGTGCTTATCAGATAATGAAATTCTAGCTGTGGTTGTCTTTCAAACAACCAGGGCCATGATTTAATTGGAAGTAATTATAGTCTTTTCTGAAGTATAATTTTTAGGGTATTTTTTCCCCTGACATTTGCAGTGTGGAAATTAAAAATAAAACGATGTCAGAATCACGAGATTTCAATCTGTCTTCAAACAATAATGTGGGCTAGTGTCAGAGGTTTGTCCTTGGCTAGAAGAAAGAAAAACTCACTGAAGAAAATCCTGGTGAAAATCACCAATAGCACCTACTGGTGCATTTGCCGTGCCAAGGAATTCCTGAGAGACTCCTGCTTCCCAGAGCTCACTAGAAATGCTCCTACCTCTGTTGCAATGGGAAAGGGCACATCAGTACCTGGCTCCTGAGAGCTCCACATTTGTGATGCAGGCCTTGTTAATTATTCCACTGGTAAAGCTGTATTAAAAGATACACTTAGAGCAAGGAAAAAAAAATCCCATTCTACACAATAAAAATTAAATTTATTCCTTGTATCCTGCTGAAAAAAAAAAAGTTATTTCCATACTTCTTTTTCCCCCCAATATTTTTTTTTTCAAATTTTTGAACAGGAAATTTTTCAAATTATCTCTTTCTAAATTTTCACCTTGCAATTCTTCATCTTCCTTCAGTGAAATTACCAGTGTATCCCCTAAACTTTGACTCACACTTTGTGTCTTACTGAAAGTGCCATTTCCAAAGGAGGGACAGCATCAACTCAACTCTGCCAGCATCAACTCAACCTCTTTGATGGCCAGTGGCATCAGCAGGGCCCTGTAGGCAGAGCCTGAGCTCCTATCAGCCTCTGTGGCTCTACTGGTGCTGGTGATGCTGTGATGCCCCTGGACACACATGCAGCTCTAAATACAACCACTCAGAGGACAGTTTGGCTCAACACTACACCTCCTGAATCACATTCTCCAGGCTTCAAATCATTTCTGTAGGGATGTGGATGTGCATGAGGAATCGTCTTGCACTCCAAATTCTCTGCTTCTGGATCTGAAATTTTATATCTAATGCCCATTTAAAATCCATTCCTGAACGTCAGTCAAAGGGAAAGAAAGGAACTATTTCAGATTAAAACGGCAACACATATAAAAATAAGAAGTTATATATGTGGCTGAGATCCACTGTATAAAGTGCTGTAGAGGATTGTATGAAGGGTGCTCAGTTCTGCAAAGTGTGTTGACTTTTTGATGTGGCATTAAGTGAGGTCCCCTATCATTACAGACTCTATGGAGTTACTAACAGGATGATTTACAAGCCAAATTCCTACTGGACAATGCCTGCCTGGCCCACTCATGTACCCCACCTCACTGCTCAGCTTCATTTATTCTGTTTCACTCTTCACCTTAAAAAATCCCATTGCATGGTCTTTTCAGTGAAGAACGTCTATGTTTTATCTTAGACATGGCTTCAGCAACAAGGGAAGAGATTTCTCTCTACTCTTCAGCCTCTGAAACAGCCTTTTCAAAGAGAAGTATTTTATTATATGGGGGAAAAAATTTATACAGACTGAGATAAAATTTTGGTCAGGCCTTATAAAACAAACTCAGTGACTTTAAAGTAATAAAACTTTCTGTGGCACTTTGCCAGAACTGATCTTCTATACTATATATCAGGGATAAGTACAGATGTGCTGACAGAAACTTTGTGGCTTCCAACCCATATGCTGTGTAGAGCCTCAAGGGATTTTCTGGAAAGCAACTGCTTTTTCAAAGTTAAACATTTTTATCCCCCTTCCCAAAATGGCCATCAGACCAGCAGTGTTTCAAAGACAAGCACACGTGTTTACTTCCACGACTTTCATGCTGTCAACAGAAAATATTTGAAATTGCAGGCCAAGTTTCCAAGAAAGAAGAGATGGAGATTTTCTTTGCTTTAAATTTCCGAGTACCTTCCAGCAGTCCTTCTCCTGTCTTTGCACCACTCCCTTGCTCAGCTGGGAGCCTGGAGATCTGAGCCCATGAGCACAGATCTGTCTGGGGACTCTCGTATATTTAGGTGCTGTGGGACAGGGAGTACCTTTGGTACATGCAGTGCCAGCCACAACACAGTGCTAAACTTGGCAGGACCCTTCTGGCCAGGGGTGGAAAACCCTTCTAGTATTTACACATATGTGGCTATGCAGTGGATATTATCTCTTTTTCCTGCCCAGATCTCTATGAGAGCCAAACCTGGCCATGATGTTCATCACTGTTAATGCTGTACCAATAGCTAAGCTATTGGCGAAAGGTTGACACAGATTGTGCCTTGCTGATTAGTCACAGCCTGTAACTATCACAGCTTTAAAAATTGTGATCATGAGGCCTTGTCTTGTGACCCTGCTGCCCACCCACTTCCATGCAGAGAGAGACGAATAAATATTTACTACTTCTCAAAATAACACCCAGCCACACTCACCCTTACCGCTGCAGAGTGGTTCATCTAATTGAAATAAGAACATAAGTAAATTGTTTGTCAAGGCAGTTTATTAGGAAAAGATTGCTGTGTCAGGAGCTCCCTCACTGCAAGAGATGCTGCGTTGTCTCTCTTAATATTTAATGCAATTTTAATAATATTTTCCAGTTAGGGGTGCAGGCTGATGGTATAGACTAAAGCCTGCCAAAGTGGGGAGGAATAAAAGCTTGAGGTCAGCTTCATTCCATTGACTTTTCCACCTGGAGGCTGGGCAAAGAGCAGTGCTGCATTTTTTCCAAGGGACTCAACCACTCCCAGGTGCTTCTCTCACCATCAGCTTTATCTCACATTTGTGGATTTTGCCTTTCACTCACTCAGAATGACCCTTTAAAAGGTGAGGGCCATATCCTGAGGAGGTAGAGATGAGAAACCCACCTTTTTGCTTTTGACAAACCCATTTCTCTTTGCGATGTTGCTTTGCTTGGGCTCATTAATCAGACAATACCATAAACTACTGAATTTCTCCCAAGCTTGTTGATTGCATCTGCAGCTACAGCACTCTTGACTGTCGGCGGCAAGTCTTGTTTTGGAAACCTCTGGGTTAAAATCAGACGTGTTTTAGCTCAAGGAGTGGGGATATTCAGCTTAAGTATCAAAGGTCCTTGCTAGTAAAGTGTCCCCCGATGCTGCCTCGGTGTTACCCTCCAGCCCTCACAGACCTGTCTTCACTGCAAAGCTGCTGTGTTGCTGATGCCCCAGTCCCCATGCCATTCCTCCAGATATCTCCTGGCAGAAATGTCCAACTCAGGCTCTTCCTTGTTGTGAAAGACTCCTGACTGAAGGACCATGGAATCACAGTCTTTTGAAGCTGCTGCCTAATAAGCTGTATTCTTTTCCCAAACATCACTAGACAGTTCAATAATAATTACATGAACTTTGTAATCAGCCAAACCAGCATAGCCATCTACCTGACCTACACGTAGCATTTGTGAGTAATTTTACATAAAGGGCAGGTACTTTTGTCCTTAGTGCATGGCCTTGTGCACAAACAGCTATAGAAGGAGGGCCCAATTATAAATAAACCGTCCTTAGTTGTCACTTTGCTGTCTCTGACTTCCCACACATTCAAATGGTGAGACTGATTCATTTAATCTTACTCTAAAGCAGCAAGCCACAGAGTCAGTTTCCTGACAGTTGCTTAAAAAAGTGTAGCTGAGCTCTCTTAAATTGTCTTCCTTTGTATTATATTTAGACATTGTGATTAGAGTATCTGTCATGATATGCTTTTACTTTAAGGCAGAAGTTCAAGCTGCTTTCTGAAAGCAAACAGAGATGCTCCTGGGAGCCGAAGGGGCATGAGCACTGGGGTTCAGAGCAGAGATCTTCAGCACTGCTAGTGCTGCTGGCTTCCCTGCACAGCCAGCCTTATGAAAACCTGAGTTTTCAAATAAGTGCAACATTACTTACCATAATGAGACTACTGGGAAGGGTGGAGGCAGCAAAAGACTTAGCGGCTGTTTCCAAGGGTTTTAGAAATATCAGAAATATGAGCAATTCTTACAATCTTCTCTTCTCCCCTCCTTCCCTCTTCTCCCTCCCAAATCTTGTCAAAGGCTTGGATGCAAAATCTGGACACTCTTGTCTTATGAACATGGCTTTTATATGTTTGTGTCATTGCAAAGCAGATTGTAATGACTACACTTCATGCATTTTACCCTAATTAAGTCAGTGGAGGTTTCAATGAAGACTCGACGTGCAGCTCTGCCCTTGACAATTGCCTACCAAAGAGAATACCTGAAAGCTCTCATTTTGCTAAATATGCTATTTAATATTTTGTAATGCTCAGGTAAATACAGTCAGTGAATGTAGAGTTTTCCACATTTCTGTAGTATTGTGGAGGGGGTTACAGTTATGCTGAAGGAGGTTGCCTTGTTCCATGCTTTGCCAGAGCACTTGTCAAATACTCAACTGCAGGTTCCAGTCCTGCTGACCACCGTCGGTGATGAGGAGACCCCCACACTCCAGCAGACTCTCAGCCACTTCTCTGCTGGCAGGAGCTCTCCAGCAGCCTGGCAGATGTGACCAGAATCTGGCAGACAGGATGAAGTGAAAGACTCGCTGGGCTCTGAGGTACAAGGGGGAATGGGAAGGGCTCCTTGTAGAGGGGGAACAGCAGAGAGTAGACATCATGCTTCTGTTGTGTTTTGTTAACCTGAAATAAATAGAGCTGTGGAATTTAACACACTGAATTGAAAGGTGAGTTTCTCCCATGTGCCATGTATAGGATGCCTGTCTTCCTCTAGCTGATCTATAGAGTTTTTAAAATCTTTTATTGCTTCCACATACCCTCATAGAAACTTGTGCTTTAGGTTTAGTGTGTAGAAAACTTTAGTTCTTAGGTCCGCATCCAAGTGTTAGTCCAAATGTGATTGGATTGCCATTCCTTTAGGACTGGTCATATTCCTTTTCCTTCAGATAAAAATGTCATGCTAGAAGTTTTCCACCATCCCTGTGTCTCTAGAGAGAATCTTGGAGACTTGAAGGTGACTTTTCTGAAAAATGGTCTCAATATAATTCCAAAAATACTTTATAATTTGGAACCTGCTCCTCAACCTCCAGCAGTGATCAAAGAGATCCCAGAAAAAAAATAAGCACCATGCATTCCTAGGAGCTGAGCCTTTGGCTGTAATGAATCAATCAACTACCCTTTTATCAGCCAGATATAAACTGACTTAGGGCATTTCGGAGCCAAAGGCTACTAGTACAAGGCTGCTGGTTTAGGCTTTGTTTTCATTAAAAAGTTTGACTCCAAAGGAAGGTCTTTGTTTTCAGGTTTTTTTTACATCTTCTTGTTATTTTCACCTTCGAGCTTACTCAGCCAGTTGGGTATGCAGAATGTGTTCTTGCTTCCTAGTGTCAAGATTGTTGAGGATATGTATGGGGTGCTAATTACTATCTGTCATTGGTATTTATGGGGTTCCAATCGCTACAGTATCGTGGTGCCAGGTACAGTATTGAGATAAACAGATAAGTTATTTAATGTGGACTCTGCTCTTTCCACCCTGGTGCTTGGCCCCTTTGACTTGGAGACTTTGTCCTCTCACTCTTGCTCAGATGCAGGGCACCTGAGAAAAAGTGAGGTTTGTGCTTTGCTGTGAAACAGCCCCAGCCTGTGAGCTCAGCTGGGCTGTACCTGGTGCTGTGGCTCCGTCTGGGATCATATCCTGCTCCTGTCCCTCCTGCTGGTGTGTGACCCAGGGCACTGGTGCTGTGACTGGCGGCACTGGGAGCAGAGCCCACAGAGCCCACACCCTGCACGCTGGCTGCTGCTGAACTCTTTTCCATAGAACTTTTTCCAAAATCCAGCTAACTGCGGCAACTGGGAGAGCTGAAATCAATTGAGGTGCTGCTTCCCAGCCTGTGAAGGGTCACAGAAGGTGTCCCAGTCAGACAGCATGGAAAGCTTTGGTCTCTTTGGACAAGGAACTGCTGTGAAGCAGACAGCTGCTGGAGCCTGGCTGGCATTAGTATGAAGAATTTCTTCTGGCTACTGGTACTAAAGAGAAAGTTTGCTTCTCAGACAAACTCAACCCTTTGACCAGCTTGACCACAGCTGTGGCCAGAGACTCAGTCTCAGCCTGATTCTGAGAAAAACACATGCCTGGAACTTAATTTCTACCACTACAGAGAAATTAATATGAACCCACAAGAAAGTGGAGATGACATGGAGAAATGCAGGTCACAGTAGCACCTAGTTCCTAAGCATAAATTTCTTTAATGTGGATATAGAAGGGGTTGTATTTAGTTTCTACTATTACTTGATTGTGGGAGGCTAAAGGAAAATTTTCTCACAACCTCAAGAAAGAAGTGTTCAAAACAAGTTTTTAAAATGTGAAAATTAAAATAAAACTTAGGAAGGAAACTGTAATGGAGGATCTGTGTAAATTTTCCCCCCTTCTTTTTGATCAGCTCTAATGGTGCTAATTGATGTCCAGGGAGAAAGCTTGATTATTTAGAGATGAAGAAGAAAGGAATCGCACCCTTGGTAAGCCCTGCCTATGGGATGGCAACCCAGGGACATGCTGAAAATGTTTAAATAAGGAATGTGCCATGAACCAACATTTATCTCCTGCTTACCCTTACAGTTATTTCCTTACCCTCAGATTTTCAGGAATGAAGAGCTGTAAGGATCAGTAATTACGCTGAGACTTTTCCTTTATGTATCAGTGCTCACTCAAGAATTTCAGCCCTTACACAAATAGCAGTGACGTGCTTGGCAGGGGCCCTTTGAAGCACAAAGAGCCATTGCTGCCAGCGTGGTTTCCTCAGCAGAAGAGCAGTGGCAGAAGGAGATGAAGGAATGGAGGCTGCAATGCTGAGACGCCCTCACCTTCCTCGCCCTCCCAAGTCACTTGTTTCCTTCCTGCTTTGCCCCCATGGGGGTTTCTGGCCTCACAGCCCACCTGAGGCCAGGCTCTTTTGGGATGATAAAGCATTTCCAGATGCTTAGGTGCACAAGGTAAACAGGGAATGGGCACCCAGCACCCAGTGCTCAGCGCCCAGGGCCAAGCAAGGCAGTGATCCTACCCCGTAATTGCCGAGAGCTGCTCCATGACGCCAGAAGGTTCCCAGGAAGCAAGCAGGGCTGGAGTCAGGTTACACTGACTCGCAAGGACTAGGTAGAGGCTTCCCAGGGAAACTACATGCCCATGTAAATAAAGAGGGAAATAATCATAAATGAGTAATTACCTGAGCAGAAGTAAAAGTGGGAAGCTGAAAGACTGAAGGAAATGAGAAGTGCATGAGCTTTATTGTAGATGCAGAGGCTTGGATTTTACAGCTAAAGAAATAGAGGAAGAAATTTAAGTACATATTTAGGAAAAAAAATTCCAATGGAAAATGTGAAAAGAGCCACTTTTCTGAGGAAGCCTCTGACGAGACAAAGCTATAAACACACAATTCCAAATATCAACCATTTCTTCTTCAACAGAAAAAAAATCTCCAAATGGTTCATTCTGTACAGAGATGAAGCAAACTTTTGGAAAAGCACCTGGGAACAGTGATGGGAATTTCCCACCCTATGATTTTTGCTCCGGTCACTAGGCAGTGTAAGTGAAGTGCAATTTATTCTGAGAAACTTTGCATTCCTTTCTTCTCACCACTGTCTTGCTTGTAGTCAGGTATATTTGTAGAAACCTGCTCAAAGACCTGAGATGCACCGCCATCAGTCTCCCAGCACTGTCCACTCAGTGGCCAGTGCAAGGATGAAAGACTCCTACCCAGGGAAATACTCTTTCCCATAGAATCATAGAATGCTTTGTTTTGGAAGGCACCTTTAAACGTCATCTCCCCTTCCACAGACAGGGACATTTTCATCTAGATCAGGTTGCTCAGAGGCCTGTCCAACCTAACGTTGAATGTTTCCAGGAATGGGGCCTCTATCACCTCTCTGGGCAACCTGTGCCAATGTTTCACCAGCTTCATTGTAAAAACTTTCTTCCACTTATCAAGTCTGAATCTATACTCTTTTAGTTTAAAACCCTTGCCCCTTGTCCTGTTGCTACCGTCCCTACTAAAAAGTCAGTCTCCATCATTCTTACAAGCCCTCTTTAGGAAGGCCACTATAAGGTCTCCCAGGAGATTTCTCTTACCCAGTTGAACAACCCCAACTTTTTCAGCCTTTCCTAATAGGAGAAGTGCTACAGCCCTCTAATCATCTTCAAATTAAGCAGAAAATGGCTTATCAGGGAGGCAGGATCTCACTTAGAGAGCTCCAGACTGAAAACTCAGTCTTCAGCTTTCTCTGACAGACAAGATGGAAAACAGATCTAAATAGGCTTTCTTTGCTCAACCACCACAAGGTACCTTGTGTACTCTGCTCTCTCATGTTTCTGGATGAAAGAAAATTCAGGGGAAATTTAACATCAAATTAAGGTCACCACTATCAAAATCATTCTGGATCTCAAAGAGCCAAATAAATTTTATTGTACTTCTAGAAATGTATTTTGGGGAATGATAATGAGCCTGGGCCAGCTGCTGCTCAATTAGCTCTTATGTAGGCAACACCTGCGTGGATTGCAGTTGGGGATGGCTGACCAAGGGCTACATGGGGTCATTGCAGTTCCATGAACTGAGCTGGAGATGGAGGGGCTGGTGCTCGGAGACTACATTACATTCCTCAGCTTGGGATAATCCAGAGTCCCCAGAGACAGGGCAGCCAGGTATGTGTTGCCTTTTTTTCCAGCCTGTCTAGGAAGTACTGGAGTGATACTGTAGGTAAAAGATTCAGGCAATGTGATTGAAAAAAAAAAAAGCAGAAATAAAGTTCCTTTATGATTCCTCTATGATTTTGTGGCTCCCAGAGCACGCTGGGTGGTGGGACTGGAAGTGTGGAAGCACAGCACACAGACAGACTTTATTAGCCTGATAAACTAGAAAGACTGGTGTGTTTTGGCACTCCATCACGTAACTGGCCTTCGGTGAGATAGTGCCTTTGGCCAATGCTATTTCCAGGGAGGATTTCTCTGTCCTTGTATATACCCTAACTATTGGACACATGAGAGCTGTGCTATTTAACCCTCCTTTCCCTTGTTTATATTCCCCACAATCCATAGACAACGCTCTATAGCACTACTCCCCTCCCCCAAACTTTCCCTATTTCAGTTGGTGTCACCACAAAGGAATAGATTATTACTGACACTGATCCCAATTTAATCCTTCCAATAATCTGATTTTTCCAAGCCTATTTATATCCTTGAAATGACAGTAGGGTTTAAAGTGATACAAATACCTGAGCCTAAGTGCTAGTACTATCCACATCAGTCTGTCCCAGTTTTGACCCTTCAGAATAAACTGTAGCCCCAAATATTATTTGATAAATCCCTTCCCAAGTGTTTGTAGTACTGGACTGGTCCTTGGTTCCTCTTTTTGACTAGCCTTTTCACATTACAGGTTTATTCTTCGTTACACTGGTATCAAGCTGAAGTCCCAGAGTAAGTTTTAAAGCTCATATAAATGTAGAATTTCTTTTCCCTTTGTGGATTTTAATAACTTTCTGGTGTCTGGAAATGATCTAGAAGTACAGCTTTCATGGCAGTGTAAGAAGTATAAACCCATTCTAGTTTGTTATTTCATCCAGCAACCTGAAATTTTTTTTTATTTTCCTGGGCTTTAAGGTGATCAGCCAATGTTTTCTCCCATCCCCAATCTCCTTAAGAAGCTTATTAATGTTTTACATTGAAAATAAAGACAAACCAATCTAAAAACAAAGCCATCCTTAGGGCTGCATACTGGAAATGTGCTTGCTGGACTGTTTCCACTATTTGTAACCAATTCATTTTAATATTGCTCCTGCTTCTTGCTAGATCTGCAGAACTTCAGTTCACATGTAGCCAAGGAGTAGTTCAACCAGCAGTCAGCAGGTTTTTGTTCTTTTCCCCCCAACTCTTATAATTCAAAGCAATGACTTGTTTATATAACTGAATCCTGTTGTTTCTCCAAAAGGGACTTGGCTATTTCACTTGAGCGACAACACCCGTGGTAGGTGATGGTCTGATTTTTCCAAAGCAAAGGCCTCAGTTTTCAGCAGAATTTACATTCCAGTAATAAATATTTAAAGGAATTATAATGGAACTGAAGCAAAGAATATTCCTCTGAAACGCACACACACACACACACACACACACACACACACACAAATACATGCACACTCACAGTCAATTAGCCTGGGGTCCCTCCGGTGCAGATGGTGTCTCTGCTCAAACCCTGAGATATTT
Organism: Lanius collurio; assembly: GCA_020086605.1. Taxonomy (NCBI): domain Eukaryota; kingdom Metazoa; phylum Chordata; class Aves; order Passeriformes; family Laniidae; genus Lanius; species Lanius collurio. The sequence continues at coordinate 1,551,587 of JACBWW010000005.1, forward strand.
TCCTTTTTCCATTAGGAAACTTGGCCACCTTGGATTTTTAATACCCCATAAAAACCTTACAAAATATTATTCCTTACTGCCCATCTAGCAGATCACTCAAACATCTTATGTCAAAGGCGTTTTCTGCAGCAGGATCTCTTTCTGCCCCTAAAAACGTGTAAACAAGACTATAATCCATGCTGATTTCTTGGTGTCCTTTCTCAGGTATGAGCTTTAGGATTTTCAATCATCTCTATTTTATTCTATAACAAACTAAAATAAATTACACCAGAATGGCAGTTTTGGAATGTACCAGGGGTATACAACTACCTCTTGGCTTCTAATGCGTAGATTATTAAAAAGCAAATGAGACACTGAGGTACTTTTCCATTTTCAAAGCTTGGATTTTCCCCTATGGGCGTAACATTAGGTGATATCTTAATTAATGATGGTGAAGATCATGTATGTAACATAAACAAAAGAGCTGCTTTTTAACAATAATAAAAAAAAAAAGAACAAAATATTCCAACTCTTTTTAGAAGAACTGATGAATAAACTGATGAATGAACTGATTCCAAGAAGCAGAATAATGAAAACCAAAAGGCAGAAGCAGGAAGAATGGGACATAAATATTGGAGTTACCTGCAAATGTAACCTTTGCCAACCAGAAAATATTTATTCTGCATATTTTACTGTATCCTTGTTTCTTCCTGTGCACTGAATGACGCCCACATTAGCAGCACTACATCTGTATTAAACTGCCTGATTATACTGCTCACTGAGCACTGCCCACCCATCAGAGCCTGCTTGTCCTTTCTCAAGCCAATATTCATAAAATGACACATGGATCACCCACTTTGTCCACATTTGCTACATATTTATGTTCCATTATTTATGGAAAAAAACAAGCATCAAGTCTTAACAATAAGTGCACAGAAGGTCAGCTTTGCTGTGAGGAGGCTGTAACCTGCAGAGGAGTTACCTGTGCAGAACTGACCCTCTGACACAGCACACTGAGCTGGACTCGGACATGTCCCTCTTCAAACTGGCAGATGAAGATGCAGTGGCCAGTGCTCTTTTTCTTCTCACCCCTGTGTGACCTGCATCTGCAGGAATCTTGGGATGGGAACAACACACTGATGGGTGCTTATCAAGGGACAACCATGATTATCTCTGACTCTGAAAGACTGAAACATAGAGGATGTGTGGGAGCTGCAGAAGGACCTGTGTCTGACAATCTCACCAAAAAGGTAAATTGAAGGAATGAAGAAATGGGTGCTGAGGATAAGGGGAATTGGTCTTGGAGAGGGGCTGTAAGGGGAGGTGGAGGGTTACATGTTTTTTTTCCATTCATTCCTGTGTTCAGGGCTAAGCAGGAAAACAGTACTTCTCCATTTCCCCCATCTCTGTTCTTTCACCTTTGGAATCTGATTATTCTTAGCTCACTAGGTTTAATTTGCTGGCCTGATGTGAACATATCCATCTTCCATGTTGATCCTGGCTTAAACTCAACAGAAACAGAAGTAAGAGTGGAAAATAACCCTTCTGACAGCTAGAGACAATGACACTGGACCAGTTCAGGAGAAATGGAAGGTGGTCACAGGTATGTAGAAGGTCTCTGTCTACTCAAGGAAGTCCACAGTTTAGGAGCAAAAGAGTAGGTGTTTGTGGACATAAGCATGGGCATGCAGACACCGGTGGAAGATGTAGGGATAGATGCTTTCATACTCATCAGCCCTCATTGCTGTATTCAGCTTCCTGCAGGCATCACTGCAGGGGAGGCAGCCCTTGGTAGAAGCTTACCTTCATCGAGAGAGACCTTTGGGATGGATCCGCTGGCCAGGAGAGGGAACGAGAAACCTGCTGCAGGAAAGGGGAGACCGTCTAGTTCGGGAGAAGCTCCTGGGAGAGGGGCAGGTGTGGATAGAGGCAGGAGGGCCTCCCACTCCTGTCGCTCACCCTTCCCATGCCAGCCCTGCTCCATCTGCTGGCAAAAACAATGCGGAGCCGCTGCCGTTCGCCCGCTGAGATCCAGCCCCTCCTGTCCTCTTCCCCAGCCCAGATTCCCTCCATGTCTTCATTTCATCTGCCACAAGTGCCGAGGGAGAGACGAGCAGAGCCTTCCCCAGACACAGGAGGGAGAACAACCCTTATTTTTGGATTCCTGCTTTCCCATGAGCTTCCCTCTATTTTAGCCTCTAATATGTCATCAGAGTTACAAATCAAGTACTGTGCATGCCGTATATTTGCTATCTGATCTACTGGCTGGGAAGTTGACTTCTCTGCTCGCCTGTGGTCAGCAAAACCCAATGGAAATATCCTGTAAGTCCCCTGAGGCTGCACATTGGGATATTGATGGGAATGGAGTGTGATGGCAGCACCAGCTGCTGCCTCAGCCAAGTGCCCAGGAAACTAGGGTGCAGCTGTGAAAGGTGTTCAGGGGAAACAGGAGTTCTTTGGCTCTTTGCTTTGCTGCTCAGCACTTTGCAAGGGTGTTGTTTTGGTTCTGCCTCCATTTTTCCCTTGCCTGCTAGGTGTTTAAGAGAACATGATGAGGAAAGCTCTAATTTTTTCAAAATATGGAAGCAACATGGAAAGCTTTTGCCGTGGATGAGCCTGCATGACATTGTGAATTTGACTTGCTCTTCTCTGTGCATGGAGATGCAGAATGTTCACAGCTCCCCCGGGAAAGGGTTTTTCAGCTCTGACACCATGAGAGTTAAATGCTTTTTCTTCTTGCCCTGCCTTCTGCTTTTGGGAAATCATCTGCACCTGGAATTTGCATCTCTTTTCCATATGGGAAAAGAAATATGTTCATCCTGCTGTGGTCCTTACGTATGGCAACTCTTTCAGCTCTGGGTTACAGGCAGTCAGGTGAATGGGGTGGGCTGAGCTTCCCCATCAGTCGGCCCCTTGGGGAGGGAAGAAGGGCAGTCAGCATCAGACCAATGTTTACAGAAAATTTAGTCTGCAGTGGATTCCCTATTCCAGTGAAACAATAAGAGGGTCTTGTGCTATGTTATCCATGCTTCCTCTTTATTCTGATATTATCTGTGAATTCTTGCAAATAATAGATGACCGAGACCATTATTGTTCTGGGAAGTAGGAAGATGAAAATTTTAGATGGACCTTAGCAGTTTCAATAGACTCATTCATGGTGTTTGTAGTTATGCAAGTCAGAAACTAGCAAAATACCTGTTGGAATAAGTAATAACCCTGTGCATTCACAAAAGCAGTTCTCTTACATCTCATTTTTAGTAAGAGAGACTGCCTCAGTCAACCAAGTGCTAGAGAGTTCAGAACAAAAGAGGAAAGCATAATAATTCCACTCTTAATGCCACAAGACCTTGGGAAGCAATCCATTCCAGCTCTTCCATGTATCTGCTTTAATATAGGCATTCTGATATAAATTGCATTATTGAAATTAATAAATCTTGTATCAATTGAACTTGAACTTAAAAGAGCATACTTCTTTTTTTCTTTTTCTTTTCTAAACCTGCACTAAAATAGATTATTCGGAACTCTTGGAATGAAAAGTCCTAGGTCAAAACTCACATTTTTCTGGCAAGTCTATGAAAACTTACTATAAAAAGTCACATACTGTAGAATCTCAATTATCCTGGAAGGCTTATCCGGGTTATGGCTTAAGTGTGCCATTCATGTGCTGCCAATTTGTTCCAGAAGTACAAGATGAGCTGTAGTGCCTTGCAAAGCAGCTAAACCCTTCCCTGGGCCAGACGGAATCCAGAAGCCATTCAATGGATTGATCTGGGTGCAGAAGTCCTGCAGCTTCCCTTCAGTCCAGTGCAGAGCTGGGTTGTGCCTCAGAGCTGGAAGCCACAGAGCAGTGTGGGTCCTCTGCAGTTCTGGCAGGATTCAGTATCTGCCTCTACATCATGTCTTCCTCATCTGGGAAGTTTTTTCATTTAGAAACCTTGCCTGCAACTGCACAGAGATGGCTGTGGCGTGGTCCTGCATAGAAGCTAAGAAGTCTTTACGGGTACCACCTGTCTGGACACTAAAACCTCCTGCATCACTCATGTTTATTATTTCCTATTACTTAGGACCTTTCCTTCTCCTCTTCTTCACCTCAAGTAAAGGGGACCTGTTGATATACCCATGGGTTTAATACCTACTGGTCTTGGAAGAACTTCCCTGGTTCATTGTACATTGTTGACATTTTTTATGCATATGCAATTAATAAAAACTGGGCAAAACTTTAAAGTCTTGGCTATATTCTGGACAGATTATGAATTTTATGTTCTCTGTGAAGAATTGTTAAAACTTGCTACCCACAAAGACTAATTAATAAGAGCAGATTTTACTTGGGAAGAAGAACCTTCTCTGCTCTGCACAGCCTTGTGTTAGAAAAACAAACATTCACAGTTAGGCAAATAGGGCCATGCTCCCAAAGGTTTTTTTTATGAGTCTCATGGTGTGTAGTTATCCTATTGAGCTCCCAAATTCAGGGCAGCAGTGACTGTGGGAGAAACTTCACCTCTAATTTTTAAAAGAAATGCCTAGCTTTTGGGAACAAATGCCTAAAGAATGCTCAAACACAAGGTGAAAACAGAACATGCAATTTAGGCTCACCTTGCATGAGTCCATCCATGTGGGCAAAGGTAGCTTGTGAACTGAAAGCCTGAATAGGGCAAACTAATTCAGAATAAAGTAGTGTTAGTGTGAAATACATGTCCAGCACAGGGAAGGGGAGTAACGCAAGAGAAGCCACTCCGCAGTGATTCCCAATGTGGATAAGCCCTTAATTACTTTTAGGATCTCAGCATTACTAAGCCATGCTTACAATTTCTAGAGGTCTTGAGTTTCTGGAATAACTGGAGTATGAGATTCAATTGAATTCACTTCAGTGGAGGGTACAGTTAAATATCGGCACATTGTAGGCTTGAAGCCAGTCATTAACTAATTAGTGTATGGGAACATTTAAGTTTTTCCCATCTGATTTTTCAAAGCTATTTGGTAACACTGGCTTATGAGCTTTTATTTTTCACTTTTTCCCTTCTTCCTTTGCAGCAAACCTAAGAACCCCCACCAGAACGACAATTTGAAATATGCTAACTTCCCATTTTCCCCTGGCTGTAGATAAAAATATTTGCTGAGTTTTGTGCTTTTTTTTTTTTAATTTTTAATGCAGACATACATATATAGACTTTTAAAAAAGGAAATATATTAAAGGTTTCAGAGTGTTTGCAGCCACGCAAAGCCTCCTTTCCTAGCAAGAGCGTATCAGTGGCAGAGGCTGGGGTGGTGGTGGAACTACAGTTCCCAGAGGGCATGGCGGCAGGCAGCCGGGAGGGACAGGGCAGGGGCGCGCGGGGGCTGCTGGGAGCTGTAGTACCGCGGCCCTGCCTGGCAGCTCTCCCAGCACCTGTCTGTTCTGTGGGAGGCGGCGATGGCTCCGTGCCCCACTGCTGCCATCAGGCTGCTGGAAGGCAGCTGCTGGCTGGCAGCCCAACCAGGAACCTCTGGAGGAGGCATGGAAGACCTCTGAAGGTAAAGATCTCCTGGGATTTTCTGTGTAAATCTTGTGGTCCAGCCTAGTTCTGCTTGCCCCGAGCTTTTGGCTGGGAGGCTTTGCCATGTCTTTCCTGTGGCACATCCTTGGGCAAAGTCGTCGGGGTTTGGCTTGGCTGTCAGCACTGTCTGCAGTGCCAGCATATGGGATCATGTAGAGAAGCCATTCTCCCCTGCAGCCATGGTTAGAAGTGTTGGCTCCTTTAGGTAAAGGTTAGTGGGATAAATAATCATTCAGTCTTAGAAAAAGTGAGGGTAGGAATCCCATTCCCTAGAGAAGCTGGAAATCTTTCTCTAGTGAATAAGGGTCTTATAGCATCCACCTTTTGCTGAATTTAAGCTTGCTTTTAAAGTATTTTTTTTCCTTTTAAGTTGACTTTCTAGGTCTTAGTAGAGAGAAATTGACAAATATACTTTTTGCATATGTGGCTGCAATAGACTTTGCCTGTGCCCATTTCCTTCTTCCAGTGTATCTGCTGTTAGCTAAACTGGAGGCAGCTCAGTTTCAGGCTGTTCAGAACACTACAGTGAAATTCCTTGGAAATGCTTTCGTTTCACCCTGCTGCTTAATAAAACAGAGCAGTGGTCAGATAGCAGAAGGAGGAGAAATGGTTTTGTGTGCTTCGTGGGTAAGGTAAACCACCTCTGTACATTTTGACTGTGATCCTCTGGCAAGCAGGCACCTGGGAAACTATTCCAGCCTTGTTGTTGGTCCTTACACCTGAGTGTAAATTTGCCAGAGAGTTGTGGTAAATGCTTTGCAAAAGAACACACTGCAGACCAGGACTAAGTGTACATGAGATAGTAATGCTCTGTGCATAGAGACTTGGTTCAATGACACAATTACACCCTGCTGGTCCTTTCCTACAAATAATTTACTAATTAGTCTGAAGACCACCGATTTTTTTGTATGCATTACTTATGGTCAGGGTCACTGATTCTCAGCTACTGCTTCTGGGGTGAAGCAGCAGGCAGAGGGCAGGCTGAAAACTGTGGGAGCAGAGTGAGAGTTTTTAACTAAGGCTACTGGTGCAAGACCCTATTTAAACAGAAAAGGTGGAAGCAAAGACAGGAGACCCTCCTAGTAAAAGTGTCACCCAAGAGAAGGTGGGAAAGGGAGTTCTCAGTTCTGCTGGGAATTGCATTGCCCTTTTAATGGCAGTGAAGTAGCTTTGCTGTTGGTCTTTGCAGATGTTCCCAAATGCTGAACTGAACAGGTCTGGACAAGGAAGCAATTCCCTTCCTGTTGAGAGGCTTGGCAGCTCTCGGTCAGTGTGAGGTACGGCTTTTGGGTGTGTGGGGGTTTGCACACCATGGCATCAGGACTGCTGTCGTATGGAAAGGCCGAAAGCAGAAAGCTAAAGAGCTGGTGTCCTTTGTGAATCAAACATACAGAAAGGTTAAATGCAGTGCCCTCAGATCTGAAATGAGGATGATATACCTAGTGTTGGTGAGAAATGCTAAACTTTCTATGAACTAATCCATTACTTTAAAAATCCCAGCAGCTGTAATGGGGAGGTCTCATGGGCTGCTTTCCAGGTGAAGTTTTTCATACACCTCATAGACTGATTAGTGACCCTGCTAATATGTTTGTAATAGAAAATAACTTACGGGTGCATCTGAACTGGAACAGAAATTAATTTATGGGGGCATCTGAATCTGAAAGCATTCCCTATACATTCAAAAAACTTTCTTAAATGTGAACAGCAGTAATATAAAAAACAGGGACCATACCTGCATGCAGCCTTGCTGAGCTTTGAGTGTTTCTCTGTACATGGACAGTACATATGGCAACTTAAGCCAGGGTGTCAGAACTCCTGCAAGAATGTCTCCAGAGAAGTGTGCTGGCTGGGGATGCCACTGAAATGCTGGGGCAGGGCAGGTGCCTGAGGAGGAGGATGGTGGTCGCACCAAGCCCTTTGCAGGCAGCAGCAGTGATGGGGACTTCTGCCCCCTCCCTCCTGGTGCTGAAGGTGGATGGACCTCCCTATTGTACCTTTCCCCATCTGACAGACCGGCTGCAGTGTTTAAAACAGGTGTGGATTTTCCTGTTTGCCCAACATCAGCACTCCTCCCAAACAGCAACTGTGTCAGTTTTATTTTCCTTTCCTCATACACATCAGAAATCAAACAGTGTGATATGGCTAATGGGATTATATTGACCTGCCTCTGCAGTTGCTATTAACATCTAAAGAAATCTCCAAATACCTCAGCTACAGGGGTAGTACAGCTGCCTGCCCATCTTTCTCTTACCAAACAGAGTGGGGTTTTTTACATTAGCAAGCCCAGTATTTACAAGTCCAATTTTTGCTTCTTGGTAGTGTTAAGAAGATAGGCACCAGATTATATGCAGAAGAGAATATATATAAAGTATCTGGTTCTTGAATGGATAGCAAGCTGATTTGCAATGTCATTTAAACAGCATCCTAACAGGGAATTCTTCTTAAAAACAAAGAAGGCTGAGGGGTGTTGAGGGGGCTCATGTCTTTTTCTTGCTGACCACAGAAACATAACCCACTCTTTCTATAAAAAGCGCATTCGAAAGTCAACCCTGGTGCACAGGCTACTAAATTTCAATTGCTGGGTTTATGTCATTATTGCAGTTGCAGTAACTCTGTAAAATACAAGAATAAAGGCTGCTCTTTCCACTCGGAGCTCTTTCCATTCTCCACCTCCACAGCAAAGGTTACCCTGAGCAGTGTGTGTGTCTGTATGTTGTAAGTGCAGAAATACGTATTATTCATTACTTGCCAATGTGTATGCTGGAAAAGAAAAGCTGAATTTATAGCTATATTTCCTCTCTGCTGGGGTTTTGAGAGCTGAGTGTTTCAGCATTTCCATTATAAACCCCTGTTTTCTGAGGTTTATAACAGTCTTGAAGAGCGGAGTGGTCTTGAACCATAATAGAAAGTGTGTAATGTTGCATTTACAGTACAGATGTAACTGCACATTAAGGAGTGTAATCTTCTCAGTGTACCCTCTGTGCTTCAGTAAGGTTCATTGGAGTTACATATACTGAGAGAAAAACAATATTTCATGTTTGGAGTTGGTGCTGCCCCTCCACAGAGCTGAATGCATCACACAAGGACAGAGAGCATCTACCTGCACCAGACTTACAAAAATTCCTTGCTAAGCCCTTAAAATACTCACGTGCATCCACGGAGGCCCTTCTGAATTACAGCTCACCATAAGCTCCCTCTTTCCCTGGGCTGTCTGAAGCAGACCCAGCTGGTCTGTTATGCGTCTGGGTAGTTGCTGGCATTTCTAGTTAGCTTGAGCTGCCACAGACAGAGCAGGGGCTCTTGAGGAGAAAGTTCCCTGTAGCCTGAAAAAGATATATATTTCTGTCTCGCACTAAGGCCAAGCTTATGTGCCACTTGGTAGAAGGCATCAGAAGGTCGGAAGAAGGAAGGAGGCTGGACTCTGGAAACTTTAGGCTAAGATCCCAACTACAGCACACTTTGAGAGATGAAGTTAAAAGGAGTGTCAGCAGGATTGAAATCTTGTTGAGACTAAGTTTTTGTTGCTGTTTCAACTCATAACATCAGGTTATTTAGTCTTCCACTTAACCTCTTTTCTCTTGGCTAATAGGTCAGCTTATTGGGTTCATGCCCTTTTGTAAGTATTGCTAACCTACAGCATTCAGAAATCACAAATTTACTCTCAGATTCATGAGACTGGAGGACAAAAATGCATTTTTTAAATTGAGCAATTAAAATAGTTTAATTAGTATTTTAGCCCTAATCCTTTGAGTTTCACAGCTTTTGAGCACTTTTTCCCTTGCTTTGAGCTTGACAGTCTTTTCCTCCTGTATTTGTCACAATTGCACAAATGAACAGCCAGTGCTGTAGGAAAAAAAAGCTAAACCAAAACTTCAGAAAGAATCTGGGATTTGGAAGTGCTGTTTTTGTGATTGCATTATTTTTTTCTTTTTCCACTTTTTTTTTTGTCTCCCCTCACCAGTTATGCATGTCCATGTTACAACATATCTGCTGAGAATGAGATAGCTGAAGGGATTTCTGATTTGGTGAATTAGTGTATAAGTGGTCATCAAAAAGGTTTGCAGCAAAAAAGCCCAATGAATGGGAAAGCACAAAAGGCTGAACTAGAGTAAAGCTGTCCGTAATGTTGCATGTGCTCCTCTGCCGTGTATAAGGGGGCTGCAATTTGCATGTTAGTTATCTCTGGTCCCTTTCCTATGGGTAAGAAGGCCTTTGGGAATATTTGACATGATCTACCAAGAATTATTCATCATGTGATGCATACATTTAGGCAGCAAATATACTCTGTACAGGGGTATTAGTGAAAATAAGGAGTTTCTATGTACTTCATATTGTCCCTGCATTTGCCCCCCAGTGTGAAGGTTTTATGTATCTTCCTGTCCCAGCTTTGTGTGTTTCAGTGCCTCATAAATTTTGTGTTCTTACTGCCATCTGAAAATATTCATCATGGTTGCTCACAGTGCAGTTACTGTCATTTTGAAATGCTTATCATGGGGAACATTTTCAAAGGTAAGAGAGGCAACAGGGCAACAGCTTCCCCTGCCACATCCACAGAAGTCAGAGTAGCATTACCAAACCCTGCACCTGGTGCTCTACAGGAGAGCATCCTGTGAAGGGGTGTTTCTGCATCTTAAGAAGTTGTTCCATAGATGCCACTAAAAAATTGCTGAAGAACTGGTCCTCAGTGATTAATTTTGCTGCCAGTTTGAGCTTCTTTGCAGTCAAGGTTGCATTTCTACATGGATGTAAACTAATAGCTTCTGGACTTTTTGAGGTATGAAAACCATTGCTGTGGCAATAGTATTAGTCTGACCTGCTTCCTTGCCACCTTTCTTTCTCCTTTTTGCCAGTTTACTGCCTCTTCTGTGCAGACTAGTAGTGGTAGTGCCTGAGGTGTAGTACCTGTTCTTGTTTTGGCAAATTTGTATCATCGAATACATTGCACATTCATTTGCTCTCTCTTTTTGCTCTCTAACTCATCTCAGAGGGACAATTGCATCCAAACCCCTGATTTTAGACAGAAATAAGGCATAAAAGGGAGAGCTGATACTGCCCACAGTTCCCAAATGGGAAAATTCTACCATTCTTGTCAGGCTGAAGGCTGTAACCCATGGGCACATTCTCCATTCACATCTGTGGAGTTTCTTCTGGGAGCATGTGATGTTTGACAAAAAACAGTGGTGGACCTCAGGCAAAGAACACTTCTTTACCTTGTCTGAGGTTCAAGTTTTTTGAGACTGTTGGTACCTTCCCCTTTTGTGATTTTGAATTTCGACAGGGTATTGATAAATGCATTGTATTAGTCAATAAGTTTGTTTAATTAATTTATAGAACAAGGTATTTCTGTTAAGTTTTTCACAGTTCTTTTGACCTGTGATCCAGTGCCAAAGCATAGTTTGGATAATTCAAGCCTGGAGTTTGTTATCTAGAGTAGCTTTTCAATCAGACAAATAAAGTTAGGTATTTTTTATGGTGTTTAAAAACTAAGTTTCAAAAAAGAAATGATAACTTGCCAGTTCTTACCGTAATATTTTTACAAAGGCAACATTTATATGTCTCTCTGCAACTACAAGACTAGTCTAGGCAGGGTTTTTTGGCTTTTGCTGTGAATGTGGAGCTATTGATCCATGAACATAAATCCTTATTTATCTCCAGTCAAGTTTATAGGACAATGAAATTATAGGATTGCTTGAATCAATCAATGTTTCTACAGCTAGCTATAGAAATATAAACAAGTTACCAATTATTAAATAAAGTCAATTTGCTTAGAAATGCCTGGCGACAGGCAGCAGATGTTTCACTAATTTCTGTTTTCTCTGGAATTTCACAAGGGCTGTAATATCTTAATGTCATTATTAGCAAAGGTAGCTTTATTTTTGAAACTCATTCCTAACTCTCACAGCAAGAGGAAGAAACTATCATTCCTTTCGACCACAAAACCTGTGCTATTTCTAAAAGGAGTTCTTTGAAATAACTAGGATATCTCACAGCTTGTTGCTTTAGAGGGGACTTAGTACAGTGGCACTACATTCAGTTAGCATAATGAGTTTTTTAGCCTCTAAGATACTGGCTGAGTTTGATGCACCATAACTTTTAGTCAGCTAAGATTAAATTTAATGAAGTACAAGTTTGCATAATATTTTAGTTTTCCTACAATTTTAAACTGTGTGCCTGTTTCCTGAGATGCATATAACCAGGTTCGGACTTGGCAAAACAATTTAAGTGTAAAAGCGTGTCTTTCTGCTTCTCAGTCAGAAGTGTCATGAAAGTGGCCTCCTCTGTGTGGTTTTACCGTGTTTGCCTTTTGAGATTCACTTTAATGGAGTGACTTTTTTCGAGCTGACTGAAGAATCTACTGTGAGCTCATGGTGTCCTTTTGGTGCTCCTGTATGTTTTGAATGTAGAGCAGGATCTTTATTAGCAGGCTCTGATGCCATGGTGGTCTGTCTGTTGGTTTGTTTGTCATAGTTTATCATGCAGGAGTACAGAATTATCTGATTAATCTGCTTAATCAATCCTTGAACAGGGATAGTAATAATTAAGTCACAGATGGCCATTGTAAACCCTTCTATTCCAATGCATTAATATTCCCAGTACTTTGGATATTGTTTTAACTTAAAAAAAAAGAAAACCTCTGTGCAAAGTACCCCTGGATTTTTTTTTTTTTTTTTTTTTTTTTTTTTTTTTTTTGGTTTGATTGGTCGACCTTCAAGATGTTTAGAAGTCATTTTGGCTCTGGAAAGGTTTATGCTTTAAGATAAATTATTATCATATATACTTATACATTTTGGTACATGGGCTTTGTTAAAGCTTATAAATAAACTAGTCACTGATTAATCTCTTTTTTAAGCTGTTCTGTGGTATTTGTCTGCAGTATTCCATGGCTAAGCTGATTGTAGCAGGATTTTGTTGATCTGAAGACTGTGCTATAAATTTCTATAGACACAAACTGCTATGAAATTAAAACTTAACATTTCCCCGACTTCCTTCATTTATCATAAAGTTGGTGTGGCTCAGCCTTAATTAGATTATTATAGACCTAAAATATATGAAGTAGAGTAGCACAAGAGGAATTGAATTTGGTCATTAGCAGGAGTGTGTGGTTAGTCTAGCTGGTGTAGTCAGTAGCTCCTGAAGGATGAGACTACACTTTCCGTTTGATATGCTTTGAAGACAGGTCAAAAATCCTTAACGTGATTTAGGTTTAGTGGGAAGGTCTATAATCCTGCTTTTTAATAAACTCCCTATTTCATGTCGGAACAATACCTGTGTATGTCAGGCACTGCTGAGGCTCACAGCCACAGCTCTATTCCTTTGGAAGTTGAAATGCATTGTTTTCGAAGAGCATTTATAGAAAATATTACTGGACTCAGACAGGGCTCTGAGGCACGAAGGCTTCCTGGACTGTCTGGGTGCCAAGTTTTTGTTCTTTTTCAGCTGAGGAACAATTCAGCTTCTCAGACTTCTGCGATTGTGTACTTCCCTGTTTAACAGCTACTGCTGTGAATGTGTGTGCACGCTGCAGCTCTGGCTGCTCAGCATTGAACTCCTTCTGTCTGGGAGGTCTGTCACTTGCCAGGGAGCTCCCAGGCAGTGGTGGGGAATGAAGGGTGAGATGGGTGTCTTCAGTGCAGGTTTTAGTCAACATCTGTTTGTAATGAACAAGGTGGTGGTCCGTGGATTGTAATTGCTACATAAGAGAAAAGTGTGGATGGCACCGTGTCAAGGAGCTGCAAACCTTGGTAGATGCAATCTTGAGGGAAGCCTTGTGGATTCAGATACAGGCAGTGCTGCTGACTCACAGCAGTCTGACAGGAAAAGGCTCTCTTCTGCTTGTCTCTGGCTTCCTCCAGCATGCGGTTAGGGAGGAATTTCTGTCTATGCCCTAGTTCTTTGATACTGTTACCATACTGGCCAGCGTGACTCCACAAAAGGAACTTGGAAGTTGGTGAAAAGTATCTGTGCTATTAACTATCAATTAGGATGACATTTCTCACGTAAAAAATCTTGTGAAGAGAATCTCAGGATTGATAAACAGCTTGTTTTCATTGCTGTCTGAATCCCTGACTCCTTTTTCCCCTACCCTGCAAAGCATCATGTGGATTTATGTGACTCCTCACAGAGCCTATTACCCTAATTCTGAAATGATAGCTATAAATTCCTCTGTCTGTGATGAGAAGTGCTCCAGGTAGATTTGAGTCAATGCTTGCCACCTTTCTTAATGGTTGGAGATGCGAAGTTAAAATCCTTCAGCAAGAAACAGGGGATGAGGCTTAAAAAGTAACACAAAACAAAGCCCAACATCAACATCAGAAAAGAAAAAAAAGCTTGATTATGTGTTCTCTTTCAGACTAGAGACCCTATTCTTTCTTAAGTGTATGTTAAGAACTATTCATACCTTCTGTGTCTCAGTGTTGCTGGGAAAAGACTCCAGTCCTTCTTGAAAAACAAGGGAGGTCTGTACTTGACCCATGTGTGCTCACAGGAATTATGCAGTTGATTTTAATGGGAAAACATCTGTCCTCTATGTGCAGAAAAATGTCTTTTAGTAAAAATCTGAGTAAATTAAGTGAAATTGGAATATCATTTCTTGTCTTCTACTCTTGTGGTAGTTGGTTTAGTTTTTTGAAAAGACTTTGACGAATATCAATGCTTGATTTTTTTTTTTCTTTTTCTGAAAGTCCCACAGGATTGGTTGCTGGTTGGGATTAGCTTGTGCCCTTTGATTAATTCCTTGTGTCACTGTCTTGAATCTTGTAGCAGTTATTCTTGGAGAACTTGCCAGCAGCAGCAAGCCGGCAGAGCTGTTATTGACCTAGAATAGCAATGCAGTTGTTAATACATGAAGCAAGGTCTTCTGTGAACTACGTTGCTGTTCTGTGGAGCTGATGAGCTGGTTAACACCTTTACTTATTCTGTAAGGATCTGACGCTGGAAGGGAATTAATGCAGTTGTGAAGCACAGGGAACCAAAATAGCAGTGATTCAGTTAGGGTAGAGCCAAATCTTCTTAATATTAAACTCCGTTGTGTTAGAGACTTTACTTTTTTTGATACCTATATTATTAACTTCTCTGCTAAAAGCAGGAAATGTAATACAGTGATATTGGAGAAGCCTTACACATTAAAGCTAAGCTATTGTCTTGGGTAGTAAGACAAGAAACCACTCTTCATTGGGCGTGTTATGAGAATCAGATTTTACAGAATTTCTGGTTCTCAAGGTTACCATATAATTCACAAACTAAATTTTGCATAACATTGATTTCCTTAACTTTCAAATAGGTTGTTTAGGATGGGTAGGAACTCTGCAGCACATATATGAGTACTTATAGTTTCATAAGTAACAAACAATACTGGACAGTATAGGGAATTTTGTCATAGGCAGAGGTGTTTACTTGCAAGCTGCTGCTTCTGATGTGGTCCTGAAGAGTTATTTGGTCATGGAATTTGGTTACTGTATAACAGGTTGGTGGACCTCTCTCATAGAAGTGCTTCAAAGTGTGTTTTTTGCTTTACCTGTCTAATTGGACTGGATCAGATCCTTAAAACAGGATTGAGGTTTGCAGGCAGGAAAATATGGAAGAAAGCGGAAGAATTCATATGTAGTGAACAAACCATTCCCAGAACTGCAGTCGAAACTTGATGGTTGTCTGCAGGTTGTTCAAGGGGCTGTGGCAGCCTGACTGTGCCACAGTGCAGAGATAGTAGATTTGACCATGTTGATGTTAAATCTGTTACTAGAAATACAACCTAGGGGTAGCCAACATATCTCTGCAGAGACTGGTTAGCGATACCTCCAAGGGGCACAGTGCACTGAGCCAGGAAAATTGGCTGTAGGATTCATGAACTTGAGATGATAGACAGTGCTGTCAGTGTGGACTCATCAGTGTGGCAGATATTGACTTATGGATCTGGTACTACCCCAAAAAACTGGGGTTTTCTGCTCTTTAGTTCTTTCTTAATATGCATTCTAGAAGTCACATTAGACCAGTTTTCCTCTAATTCCTCCTTTTAATTGTGGTAATTTTAAGTTTAATTTTTTCCATTCTTACAAGGTATAACCAGCTTGGAAATTAAGTGCTAAGAAGTTTAATATTGCAAAAATGATCTATTTTTGTTACTTTAGAGAATGCCACTGTGTGTATGTCAGAGCACACCTGAAGTGCCTTTATATTTTTCTCCCATGATCTGTAAGATAGTCAGGCTGTCTTCCTCATTACTTTTCCCCACACATTCCCCAGCTTCCCATACTTGAGGTCTAAAAACCTATTCAGCTACACTGATGTCTCAAGCGGTGGGTATGTAAATATTTACTGGCATGACAGTCAACAACAGTGGGAGGGAGGAAATTGCTACATTCTACCATTCAGGGAACCTTCCAGTTCTGTCTCAGAGTGTGCAGTCAATAAGAAGAGGAAAGGTTTGCAGTTTGTGCTTGACATGTTTTTGCTGTCTCGGTTCCTGTTTTGTTGCAGATGTCATTCATTTAGCTGTGGAAGGCTTTATCAGCCCTTGAGGAGGCTTTCCCCTGTACACAGCACTAAAGGCTGGAGCTGTAGTGGAGGAAAATGGAGTCTGTAGATCTCCTGACACTTGCCTCTCTAGAAATGAACAGTACCACAGTCACCCTGGCTTTGTTGGCGATCTTCCTGGTCCTGCTGTATTGGTAAGTGATAACGGTGATATGGACTGCACATCAGACACAAACCCTGCTGAAGCCCCACCAGCATCTGTAGAGTCTTTTATCCAGGAGGGGAAACTGGAAGGCAATTGCCTAGGAGGGAGATGGAGGGGGAGTTGGTTTGGATGCAGAGGGTGCAATAAATACTCAGAAAACTCATGATGCTTTTAGAGAATTTTCTTCTTGCAATACTGTCTTGTAAGTGCTTTACCAACTGCTAACAAAAATTGTCTTCTAAATTAAGTACTTGTTGCTTTCTTAATAATTTCTTTGCGCAACAGGAACATTGGTCCAGGCCAGAAAGAAAACAAGTACTTGTTGGACCTCTTCTCTGTACTATGCTGCACTCTTGTTCTTTGGCTTAAGTGTACAGACACTTTAACTGCTGCTTGAATTTCCTCTCTTGTTCTTTCCACACTGACTAGTGGATGCAAATCAGAATAACAGCAGCCCTAATGGTTAGCACAGTTGGCACTGCAGTGAGCTATGCTGAAATGAAAAAAAACCCACCCGGTCCTGACAGTTTATTTCAGAAATTAAATTACCTGAACTGGGAGCATTTTCCTGGCTTTTTACTTGCATATCTCTTCAAATCCTGCCTTTCAGTAAAAGAATGGGTTTTTTTTTTTTTCAGTTGTACGAATGTTCAAGAAAAGGTTTCAGGGACTGTTGCAAAAAAAAAAACTCCAAGAGAAATCCAAAGGTAATCTGGAATAGTGATGGCACCATGAGTTTAGCACAATTGTTGTAGCAATGTAAATGACAGATCACTTTGCATATATTTTGTGATTCTTTCACCCTGTTGAGCTTTGTTCAGCTTCCTTCTGTGTCCAGGGAGGGTCTAGAGGGACTAAAAAGGGTCAACCCCAAATTTGACGTGTGCTGCTGTATCAAATAGGTGGGTGAGCCCGCTTTCTTAGCAAGATCTGCCCAAATCATCACAAACATCCAAGTCCTATTTCCTCTGAATTTTATTGGGAAAAAGAATGGCAGCTCTATGTCATTAAGTAAGACCATGCTGTTTAGCTGCAGACCTGTGCATCTCTGGGAGTGTAAGGGGGAGAGACGGAGGACAGAGGCACATCCACAGTTCAGAAAAGCAGCAGATCAGCTGGTGAGATCTCTGAGTCATTTGAAATAGCCTGATACTTCCACATAGCACATGTCCAGATGTGCCAAGATCTCTGAAGACCTGGAACTGCTCCTTGTAAATGTCAGGTACCGTCTGGTATGTGCTTGCCGAGGGCCTCATTTTCTGGTTCAGTTTAGGGAAGGATGTTCCTCCCCTTCAAGTTAAGACATGGTGGTTTAATGCACATTTGGTCTGGCCATTAACAAACCTAGCTCTAATGGCAGAGTTAAACCAGACTTGTGGCTGTGGTCAGTTACTGATGAACTGAGTGCCTACCATAAAAGTTTCAAAAAGTTCACCTTAGCAGTGAGGTGGGAAATTGTCCAACAGTAGGTTCACTCCATTCAGCGTGTCTACTTTCCTGGTTGATGGTGACTTCTGTGAAAGCACTGAGAAAAGTAAGCCTAAGTTTTATGTGGGGAAAGTGTTTTATACTCTTAACTGCCAGTGGTTATTACTAACCAATCTTGTTGATCTACAGATTCAGGTTGATTTTTAAGTAGCTTATTAAATACAGGTGCCTATAGATCACTCTTCCAATGGGAAGCTGGCGATTCTTAAACCTGCAATGAAATAAGCTGTGGGCTGTTGGTAGATTTGCCTGGTGGCTGAGCTGCTCAGATCTGTTTATCTCAGTAAAATGCAGTGACTGAGCCCGTAAGGTTAAAGTCTTGAAACACATCTGTAAGCATGGTAATTGTTGTTCAAACTCGTCAGCTTTCTAATTTGAGTCTGTTTTGTTAAAGTTTTTTATACTGCATTCCTGTTTAAACAAATCAGTGAAACTCAATGTATGATCACATCTTCCTTTATTCATGACTGAAATCTTGGTTTCAAGGAATTATTTAAACAGTGTATAAAATGGTTGCTAATAGAAATGCAGGTCTCTTATTCTAGGGAATGTTTTTATTCCAATGATGTTGCATACCTGATTATCTGTCTCTTCTAGGAGCTAGAAAACATGAGTGTTGGGTATGGCAGGAGTAATAATAAAGTAATAACTCTTAAAGTTCCTTTGAGGTTTTCTTTATAAGCCTTATCCTAATTTTTTAATAACTACTGAATTTTTCTTTTTTTTAGCTTTTTTTGCCAGGATTGTATCTTCTTAGAAGGGCAATCTCAGGGAAAGGGAGGAATGAATATTTGCTAATATAAATTTTGTTATGATTGTAGTTTATGATTGATCGAGGTCATGTTGTGTCAACTGTTGTGTGAGTACAAAGAATGGGCAGTTTGTCCACCTTATTGGCTGTGAAAGGCTAAGTAAGGCTCAATAGAAGGCAGTTGCAGGGAGAGGAGAGAGTCAAAAGTTCTAATGCACACTAGAATAGAAATGTGGTGATGGCAACGTTCATGTTTTTGAGCTCTTTCCTTAGCACGATTTTTGTGTATGGGGGTACCCGGTGATTTAAATGACAGCCTTGAGCTGCTGTCCATTGGCTCAGCCTCCGTCCCTGTTAGTGTGTGTATTTTAAGGCCAGCTGGGATTTGTCACAGTTCAGCTGGCAGGTGGTATCTTGCTAAGCTGTGATAAGACCAATCTCTTCACATTTTTGGGTATGGTGAGGTCATATGAAAGAGAGAGAGAAGAAAGGGTTGATTGGGAAAAGGAGGAGAGGCTGTAGCTGCATAAAATAAACTTGAACTTTTAAGTCTTAGGAAGAAACTTGGATGATTTGATAATTTTTTAGGCAGTTATTTATGGTACAATGAAGATCATCAATAACTCTTTATAACAAATCATGTAATAGCACATCTCTGATTTCTCATGCGTTGTCATCAGTGTAATATGAAGGTGATGCTTGTAGCGTAGTGTGCAAATTTTAAATCAGTGGAGCAACTATAACCTCTCAGTGTTTGTCTTCTACATGACCTTAAATCAGCTCTAAGGAGAGGCTTTGTAAGGTAGTTGATTTAATGTTGGGAGTAGAAAGAGCTACAAAGCTTTTTGGGTATATAGTCTATTTGGATTTGAATAGGAAGCTGGTTTTTTGGTAATCTGTTAAGAGGCTGCTCAAGCCTCTTTGCTATCCCCCGTTCTTGAAGGATTTAGTCATCTACTGCTCTCCCCATTCTTACTACTTCTTCTCTGTAGGTAAAACTCTCTTCTTGCAGATTTATTATCATGGATTCTTTGACATCTGTTGCTACATTATTATTATTATTATTGTGATAGACAGGTTACTGCTTTATCGACCACAGAAAGGCGTACTATGGCTAACTACCAAAGTTCAGTAATACCAGTGGCACAACAGTTAGCACTCTTAAAAAAATGTCTTTTCCATGCCCTGCCTTGTGATTTCTTCCACACAAACTGATTATCAGAGCAGTTTCTTTCAAGAGCATTTTCTTTCTCAATTGTGAGCACTGCTGTCTCTATTTGCCTAATCTCTGAGAATCTCAGTGGTTTTTTTTAGGCATGAAAAAACCCAAACCCTTAAGGGAAGACTGAGCTTAACATTTACAAATCCCAGTGATATTCTCCATTGAAAAATACAGTAGTATATCTATGCAACATATTGTTCATTTTAATTTCAAACATATGCTGAGTTGGATATCCCATACTTGGCTGTAGCTGCAGACATTGCTTTGTGTCTTTCTTTTTGCTGTCTGGGTAGATGTTTGATAAAATGAAAGCAGGAGTTTATCTTGCTTTAAAGTTTAATGTACCATAAGCTGAGCATTATGAAGAAACTGTCACAGCATTCAGATACCTGTGTTCAAACTGGATTATCAACCCCTTGTCTAAACAAACCTGGGGTTTTTTAGAAACATGGAGGTTGGATGGGAGTGTTTGTTTATGTTTGCAAGATCCATGTCTAATTGCATGCTTTCAAACATAGCAAAACTTAAACTAGTGGTGTTCCTCTCTGTTTCTAAAAAGCTAAGTAATTCAGAAAGATGTCATTTTTACATTGAAGCAATATTAATAATCGTTTGTGCTACGGACAAGTACAGAGAGACTAAGAGATTGGGGTCACCCTAGATCAAGAAACTATCCACCCACTGCAAAACAAGTCAATCCTGACCCAAAGGATTTGTAGTCTCTGATAAAAATGAATAAAGACTAAACTTAATATTTTTCCTCCTCTGACCTTAAGTGTAGACATTTGCATACAGGTGGCTGGGGGACATTCTTAGACATGGGACACACGTATTAGAGTTCATCAGTTGGTGCCATACCTGTACTAACCCACACCAGAAGCTGAACTCAGGACAAGGAAGTATTTCCATACAGGTGACTTCAATACCATTGCTTGTTTGGCATTACTTTGCATCTGTGGTTTTGGAAAGGGCTCTAAAGAGAAAGTTTAGAGGTAATCTTTTTCCAGCAAAAGCTTCATTATGGTTTTGCAGAACCTTGCTGTTTGGGGTTGAGTTAGCTAAAACTTCTTTTTTTCTAATGTAAATGCCACCTAATACTAGATCTTGGACCAATTTTTGCCCCTCAAAAGATCACTGTTTATGAAAGATGTTTGACAGCTAAGATCTAGGCTTATGGTCTGAGTGTAGGCATAAGAGAAGTAGATTATTCTCCCTAACACATCCAGATAATGTTTCTGGACAGATCCAGGGACAGGCAGTACAAAACTTGGATCCTTTCTGGGTAGGTGGGCCCTAACCTTTCCACCAGCCACTGCTGCCATCAAAGGCACAGGGCTGCAAGGACCACAGTGGCTGGAAACAGGCCTGGGTTGTGGAGCATCAACAAACACTTAGAAGGATGTACAGCTCTGCTCTTATATCAGGCTCTTTGAGGTGAGAGGTTCAGAGAGGCATCCTAGTGCTCAGGAGTCAAAGCCTGCTCGTTTCCCTTTCTGGCAGAAGGCACAGCTCTGTAGGCAGCAAGTGCTCAGGGGCTGATGCTCCTGGGCTCTGGATGCTGGACTTATCTCCATCTCCCACATCCTTCTGACCAGCAATGTCTGACCTCTGAGCTAGGACCTAAGGCTATAGTCCCTAATGAGTCTCCTATGACAACCTTGTAGCTTCTCCTTTTACAGTGAACCCAGCATCCGGTTTAGAGGTCAGAAGGCTGTGAAGTTTTGGGGTATTTAATATTCTGTTAACCCCAGCTGGTGGTTGTTTTGTTTTTTTCCTAAAATGGCCATTATGTCAGTGGAAATCATTCTGCTTCCCTCCTCTTTATTTGAATGTCCCATTAGAAAAGCTAGAAGGATCTGATTCAACAGGAAACATCAGCAAACTGCTGTTGATGACAGAAAAAACCTAAAAAGATTGTGAATTGTCTTTGTCATGCAGTTTCGCATCAAGCAAATCTGGAATTCCCACTCATGTGTCAAACATAATTTGATCCCACAGCTGTGCAATATATGGCCTTGTCTTTGAGCTAAATCAAGCCTCTCTAGGTGAGCCTGAGAAGGAGCAGAATAAGTTACTGAATTATAATTTGGAAAAGTGCCATACCACAAATGACTAAATACTTTATTTCTCTGAAAACAAAGTGGATTTGATCATCTAGAATGAGGTTCACTCAGTGCCCTGACTGTGCTGCTTTTAGGTAAACAAAGTTACCTTACATTTTGACGAAGAAGCAGAACAGTTTTCTGTTGTTGCTATTGCAGCTTCAGAGCTAGGTACTCTGGGACATCCTCAGAGACTGTTATAATACCTTGGTTATCCAGACAAATGTAGCTGGGTCTTTAGTGCTGTGCAGCTTTGGTTTTGCTTGGTTGCACTGCACTGCAAAACTCAGAAACCATCTATGTTCAAGTTTTGTTTTGTTTTCAATTTAGAGATTACATGTCCAGCAGTGTTTATTTGAAGGCCCTCAAGTAGTTGCTGGGCTTTTTGCTTTTGTGAAGGTGCACTTTACCCTAAAAACACTGTGTAAAAAGGTAAATCTCCAGCCTATTAATTCTTTGTGGTCCTCATTTTTCCCTGAACTTTTTCATGCCTTTACCCATTAAATCCCCAATCAAAGCATAGTTTGATTTTAGTGCGTGGCGATTGGAGCCTTAATAGTATGTAAAGGCAGACCTTCAGGGATAGGATGACTTCCTTTCATGAAACAAGTATATTTACCTGTGTTCTGCTGTGACCTCCAGATCCATGTCCAGTGGAACAAGCTGCAAAGCTGGATGATGCACACAAATGGCTCAAGAACAATAGGAGCTGTACACAGCCCTTGAGCCATCCCATTTCTGCTTCCTCCTCCTGTGGGGCTTGCAATGGCCTGGGTCTGGTCTCAACTGGGTTGCACAGGCAGGACAGACCAGCAAGGGAGGGAAGTACTCTAACTTCTCCATCAGGCAACTTCTGCCTGGGAGTCTGCTCTGGAGCTTCACTGAGCTCTTCTGGACCAGCAGCTTGGTTTTAACTTTTGATCTGATTTTGCCTTCAAACAGGTTGCTTTGTTTAACTTGTGGATATTTGGGTCCCTCTCAAACTGATTTTGGGTACTCCAAATTATCTTCTAGGAGCTCCTGCCTCCATCTACTGAAAGTATTAGGAACATAATGAATTTAATACCCTGCTGTTGGTGCTTTAAATGGAATTGAAATTAGATTATGGGAGAAGGCAATGTAAACAACTTTCTCAGAGAAAAGGCTCTGCAAGCAGTGGGACACTCCATCCCATTGCACTGGCGCTGTCTCTTGTGGTGTCTGTGCATTTAATTGCCAGGCTCACAGGGGCCTCTCAGGTCTGCTGTGAAGTCTTCAAACAATGCCATGAGCTCTGCTCTTCCCTGAACCCCAGGGGTGCATACTGGCCGTTCCTATGATTGCCCTGCCCTGGGGAGACTTGTTGTTCCCCCTCTGCTTGAATTTGTGTGGATTTTTGTCACTCCACTTTCAGATAGCACACAAAGTGTCCTGCCAGCCTGCCTGTGCTCCCTCTTAAATGAAAAAACAGTGGGCAGTTTTGACAGGTTAGAACTCCTCAGAGTGCTGAAATATAGATCTATGTTCTCTCTTTCCTTGTCTCCTTTAACATTGCTCCCATAATTTAAAAAAAATTGCCCATCTTCTTCTTCACTCCTTTTTCTCTTTGCATCAGACTTCATCGATGCCAATGTTTGTTTTGTCCTGTCTCCTGGCTCACAGTTAATTTATGCCTTTGGTTGCCATGCCTTGATCTTCTGTAGGGAAGTTTTATACAGTATTTAATGGAGCTGTCTGAAAAATATTTTAAAATATTGACATGTTATTGAGAGATTGGTTTTTTTCAGTTCCCCTTGACATACCCAAAATCTTTAGATGGATTTTTCTCTCTCTTATCTCCTTGGTTCTGTTTTTGGGTTTTTTTCCCTATTGAAAACAAAGTTTACTGTTCCATGAGCTCAGTATGTGCTAAGTACTGTTAGACAGCTGAAAGAGCTCAAAATATTTTCTGGTTTGGGTTTGGGTATGCATTTATTTCACTTACCCAGGAATAGCGGAGGAGCTTGAGAAAATGATGTTCCATGTCTGCCTCTTCCTTCCCTCGCTTTCTATGCTGTTGCTTACACTGGTGACAATTTCTTTTAAGCCTTACTTGTTTATTTGACATGTGTTATCATGGATGGTGAAATCATGATCACAGAGAAATTTTCGAGCTTGTTATCTATGACTGGAGTGATGTGCAGGTCAATAGGAATATAGGAGTTTTAATGAAGGGATTATCTAGCATGTGGGAGATTCTCCATATCCATTCCTTTGGTAGTTTCTTTCCTGGCTAGTTGCTGCTGTCGTGGTTCTGCAGAACCTCTGAAGCTGTTGGGGGAGCAAGGAAGCCACAAACAAGGAAAAGGTCAGAACTTGTTATATTGCTTTTTTTGCTTGGGTAGGAAAAGAAGCTGGATGCCCAGCAATGGCTGGGAAGGGTCTGGGAAGAATGACAGCAGGATATGACTCCATGTAAATTTGTAGTGGGTTGTTACAGATTGAGGTCAAGTAGGTTTGGGTAAATTGAGGCTGGAAGAAAGAAGCTGAAGTGAGATGTATGTTGGGAGTAGGATATGGGGCAGTGGCTGTGTGCTTGCTTGTGTGGACAAAGTAAAGTCTACTTCCTTGGAAAGAATAGTCCCTTTCAGCTACTAAAAACTTTGTGATGCTCTTTATGAGTTGAAGGGTAGGGGAAGGATGAAAAGGCAGTGGACTTTAGAGGAGATGAGTAATTGGTAACTGTATGATCACAAGTTCCTGCTGAATGAATGCTCTTGGATGAGAACTCTTGGCAGAGTTCTGAACCTGTAACCCTCAGTATTGTTTTAACTTACTCAGTGGCAATAAATCTGATGTAATCTATGCATGCATGTTTGTGGTTTCACATCCAAAAAGCTCCAAAGAGCTTTTATGTAAACACCCTCTCAGTGGAGTTATAACAATTGAAGAGGTCGTCAAGGCATGTGGTTTGAAATGTGGGAAAGACGTGAAATAAAGCCGTCCTGGGAGAGGAATGAGCAGCTAAAGGATCTTCAGTGGGTTGCATGCTAGCATGACAGACAGAGAATGATGGTGGTCAAAACTGTAAGGGCCCTCTTCCATCTTTAAAATATCGATATGATCTGTTTGTTCTCCAAAGACTTTAACCAATCTCTGTTTTAATATTTTCTGAAGTACTCATCATGGCTTGAGATGAAGCAGTCTCTCTAAGAGAGTTCTCAGTATAAGCTTCATGGTAGCAAAACTGAGAAGTTGCATGTTTATGTTAGGATAGATTTCAGTGACTATAACACTGTTGTACTGGATTGATTAATGTCTCTGAAAGCTATGATGAATTGTTCTCAGTATGGGACCTTGAGCTGACCAATTGTTGCTCAGTAGCTGTTCAGGTCAGAGCTCTGGCCAACAGCTTTAGGAAGAGCAAAAAACCTCTTGGTGGTTCCAGAAAAGACTTCAGAACCCCTCTGCAGCTCATGAAACAGGGTTATTCTGGAGTAATATTCAGCAGCCTTCACTTCTATGTATCTGGCTTGCTCTCTCTCATCTCCTCTTCAGAGCTAGGAGTAGGTGGTGCAAAGATAAAGAATCCTCAGTTTTATGAGAATATTCCTAGCTATGACAACAAACCTCGAGCCTTTCCTATTTCAGAAGAATAGTATTTTAAAATTTGTTTGTATACTAGAAAGCGTTAGTCCTCAGGTAATTTCTCACAGTTTTTGTAGTTATGACTCTCAGTTGTTGAGTTTTAAAATTTGAAAAAGTTTAAATTTTTAGCAGTAGTTAAGTATTCAGTGGTTTCACAATACATTTTCTTTCCCGAGATACAACTGTTGTGTAATATAAATTGAAGTGCTCTCAATTTGAGTGGAAAACCAGCCATCTGGTGTTTTCCTAGGACACAGAGCTCTGTTATTGACTGAAAGAGACCATCAGACCTGGGGTGTCAGGCACAGAGAAGTGAGGAACCTCCCCCATCCAAGGTTTCAGAGCAAGTTTGGAATTTTAACTGTGGGTGCAAGATGGTGGGAGGACTGTAGGAACCTGTACCTTCACAGGCCACGAATCTTATAAGGACAGGGGTATTTACAGTGTAAGTGTGTTCATCCTGCCAGGACTCGGTCTGGGATTTGAGAGTTGGGATTTGGGTAGTTTATCCCTAACCTGTCTCCTCAGCTTTAGGAGACTCAAGCCATTAACAAGCATGGTAAGGAAGCCTTTATTTCTGTGGTAGCTGGTGACTTAGTTCCTCTTTCAAGCTTTAACTGTGTCACTGGTGGACATTTTCTGTTTAATTTTTGACATTGCTAGGGATTCTGTGCAGTAAAGCCTTTTTCTCCCTCCTTCTCCCCCTTTTTATTTATGTTCCTGAGTGAGAGCATAGCCAAGCAGTGAGCTCAGTACCATGGAAGCATTTTATATTTTGAGCAGAGATAAAAATCTCATTCCTTCCATAAACAAAACAAATCAACAGATGATGCCCAGGAGAACCATTTCTCTATAGCCATTTTCCTCCAGCTGCTTTCTATTCCATACAGCTTGCAATGCACCATATGAAATACGTGTGTGCCTTTCTGTGTGTGCAAAGCACAGGTTTCCTCCAGACAGTGGCAGCTTCATAACAAAAAAATAAACAAAAACCACCAAAAAACCCCACTTTTTTTTTTCTTTTACAATGCTGTAATAATAAGATTACTAATAAAGCTGAGATGCTTGGTTGTTTAATAGTGTGTAATTTAGCAATGCTAGAGGATATGCTGGAGGAACTCTGCAGTCACAGCCACTGCATCTTCCCTCTGAATGGGTTGGGACTATTGTCTGTGGGAGGATGAGGGACAGAAATCATCTGAGTGAGTCCTAGTGCCTCATAAACATGGTAGAGAGTACAGTGAAACTGCTCAGAGTTTGCTGCCCTGTGTGTGCTTGCAGGTGTTCCTGTGTCAGTGAGGAGACCTCTCCAGTGCTGCAACAGCTTTGTGGCTGGGCACAAGCTTGTTGCAGGCATGAGACTGATTGAAGGCAACAGGAATTGGCCCCTTCAGCCTGTTGTAAGGCCTTGGTTGATGGCCCCTCTTGCTTTCCTGTTTTAGTTTGGCCGTGGTGACCAGCTCAACGGCTGAGGTGGATGGCCAAGTGTTGCAGGGGGGTGGGGGTTGAGACCCCGAAGCACCATGGAAGGAAATCATGCAAGGAAAAGAGCAGAGGGTTGTCTGGATGAGGAGCTGATAGATAAAGTGTATGGCAGGATCTCAAGAAGCTTGGGAGAGGTTGCAGGTCAGCCCTTGGCAGAGGTGCAGCTTCAGATATATCTTATCTCAGCAGAGTCTTTCTGCTCACCTCCCCCTCCTGAGATGTGCTTCTGTACAGGAGGAGGGTGGCCAAGCCAGATGTTCCTAAGCTGGAGCCTGGGGGAGTAGTATCTGCCCTTGCAGGGGCAGAAAAGGTGATAAAAGTTTGAACATTGCTAATGGTTAATGGAGGTTAATGGACTGTCTGTTTGCCATCAATAGTAGCCTCTGAGACGTGAAGGAACTTGGAACTAGTGTGGGGGCAATAAAATTTGGCAACATTACTTTTGGTCATTTTGATAAAGCACAGTTCAGATCTGAGGGAAAATATTGTGGTTTCATATCCAAAAAGCTCCTGAGAGCTTTCATGTAAACACCTTGCAAGTATCCAAGTATGTATACATTTACACCTATATATAAATACATAGCAAGTGACTCAGAACAAACAGCTTCTAAATAAGCAGCCAAATGTAACTGATCTGATCATTGAATAGATCATGTTCAGTGCCCAAAGCAACCCCCTTGTCCCATCTCCAGCCAAATGACTCCTGGCAGCTAAGGAAATAACCTTGGGTAAAACCAATAGGATTTTTATAACAGAGACATTAGCTATTGACCCTGAGTGTACTTTATGACGCTGCCTCAGTTTTGCCTTGTATATCTTCATTCTGGTGTTGATGTGTTGTTCTGTGTTTTTGAAAAACTGCAGTCTCACCCCACCACCCCAGGATCTGTGGCTGCAGCAGCTGGCTGTGGGTTCACGCTCATCAGCACCAGATCATTCTCCAAGGCAGACCTCGTCTGGGCAGGGCTGGGCACATGAGACCACTTTGATTTATTTAACTGGAGTGGCAGACAAGTAACTGATACAATTTCTGCTATGCTGCTGAAAGAACAAAGGCTGTACTGATCTGGTTTGAAGTTCACTTTTCCATATTAACAAATTTCAGTTAAAAGAACTTTTTTTTCCCAGATCAATTCTTCAGGTGGTATGGCTGAGATGGTTTTGATCAGAGGCTTTTTGCCTTTAAACTGAGTTTGCTGAATCATTGAAACAGGGTCTCAAGCTTGCATGAGAACTGAGTTCTGTTTACTTTGCTCAATTGCCCTGGTAAAGTTAGGGAGCAGCAAAAAAGTTCAATAGAAATTTCCCTGAATGACAAGTGCACATGAATAATTTTTTTTTTATTTTAACTTGTACTTGTGAAAGTGTTTCCCAAGGATATTTGCTTATGTATGAGCATTTAGGCCTGCAGCATCTATGGAGCTTGAACTCAAAGCTTTAAGGAAATGAAAGCTGTGTTGTAACATGACTTCTTATTTTGTTTCTTTTTTTTTTTTTTTTGACAAAGAAGTAAGATATTTAAAGGGGGTGCTTAATTCTTTTGAAAATCTGGATTTAAAGGGGGTGGTTAACAGTGGAAAATTTCGTCGCAATTCTTGGCGGCAGTGGCTGACTGTTTTTCTGTGTGACACTATTTGGGGTCAACTTGTAGAGATGACTGTAAGATGTAAAACCATTTTGGTAAAGTTTACATGGACAGCTTGTCTCATTAATTATCCAAGAAATTCTGAACTCTTAAATAACAGCTCTAAGCTGATTTACTAGTGCAAGCCCTTTAAATTCATAGGCTGAATTTGACTTGCATTGCTTAGACCAGTAATAAAACAGTATTGTGGGGTTTTTTCTTTCTTACCTGAGAACATAATTCTCCCACCTTTTAACTTTCACACGGACATTTTTCTGACTGAAAAATGTTGTTAAACATAATATTGATACAGTAAAAGAGCAACCCACACAGAAACCCAAGCTGCACCATAAATCCTCTGAAGTTGCTCACACTGGTTATGTAAATAAAAGAAAATTGATACTGTTTGCAGAATGTGATGATATAGGGGAAATTTCTCTTACGTAATAGAAATTGTCTGCGTCTGTGTGTGCCCCTGTACCTGTCCCCCCACCCAGCTCTTTGTTGTTTTGGTTAGCTCTGTAGCTGATACAAACACCAAAGAACCACCCCCCGAGGCAGAAAATGTCCTTTCTCAAGGTTTCACAGAGGATCATTACAGTGACTGTTTTGTCTTTTCCTTCGTTGGGAAAGACCTTTTGACTGAAAAATATATTGCTAAGTTCAGGAGGAATTACTGTATGTAACCGAACACTAATGACTTTCCTTTGAATGTGGTAGATTTTGGTTTCAATTCCAAATAGTGATTTGTATCTCTACAAACTAAGGGATGTTTCAACCTCCATGACTGTTGATCCCCAAGGATGCAGCTGATCCATTAAGGCGGGGTTTTATTTGTAAATTGCATTGCATTTGTAAATAGCTGGCGGCCAAAATCATTATCATTGTGTTAATTTAAGGATCAGTCAGCATTTTCAAGGGCTGGGCAGTTTCAAGAGCTTTCTCAGAGCAAGTTGGAAGCTTTGTCTTGGAGGCTGTGAGCAAATTGTTACCAAACACAAGAGAGCCGGTAGGACTTTGTGGAATCATAATTAATTGACAATGGTTTTTCAAAAATGACATTTTTCAATATAAAATAAGCTGTTAAAACAATTTAGAACAGTGTTGTGATAGCCCCTTGACACATGTGGGGAGCTTTGGGTTAAACATACAAATAATGCTGGAAGGACTATATTTAGTTCCAGACTGATCCAAAGACAAGTGAAAAATTGAAGGTCAAATAACAAAATGAAGAAAAGAAAATTATAGCCCTCCTTGTTCTGTTCTGCAGCATGCTGCTTGGCAGCCGTGAAGGTTCAATACTGGGGAATTTGTCACATACAACTATTTATGATTTGTACTTTAAGCAAAGCAAGCAAGCATGAAGTGTATGCACTTATTGACAACAGCACATCACTCAGTCCTGTCACACTGAATCTGGAGAGCAGCTCTGGAGTACTGCAGAATTTTGGGGGGCTGGATATCAAAAGATCTATGAAACACAATTAATCAGTCAATCAATCAGTCAGTCACAGATTTCCCCATGCTCTGTCTTGACCCTTAGGCTCTATTAGTCGCTAGGAACTGATCTGAAGTGTAACCAGGTGCTAAATGGTGGGCCAAGACCATTGCTTCTTTTACTGTTTTTATTTGTACAAGCCATTAAAACTAGTGAACAGGAAGAAGTTCAGTTCACTACTAGCTGGGGAGAACTTTCCGTCTGTGCTTGAGCAGGAGTTTGTTTCAACAGCCCAAGCGCAGAGCTCAGTGCTTCCAACTGCAGAGACAAGGCAATGCACTTCAACCCATCTCAGTTATCCCAACAATGGTGGTGATGGTTCTTTTCCTCTTTTACGGAGACACCGCAAGCATTGCTGATCTGGTCAGGATCCAGGGTAGGTTCCAGGCTGTATTCCCTTCAGGTAAGGATAGTACCTCACTTGAGGGGCTGCAGGTAGCACAGGCACTG
The DNA here is from genome assembly GCA_020086605.1 of Lanius collurio. Taxonomy (NCBI): domain Eukaryota; kingdom Metazoa; phylum Chordata; class Aves; order Passeriformes; family Laniidae; genus Lanius; species Lanius collurio. The sequence goes on from JACBWW010000005.1 coordinate 1,582,001, forward strand.
TTGGAGCCGCAGGACAACATCTCAGCAGGTCATGCCTATTTATTCAGCTGAGGACGGCGAAACTCTGAATGCTCAGCCTGCTGATACATTGATGGAGATTGTCAGTGATGTGATTTCTGCAATCATGTTTATGCGATGTTTCACTTGACCTAATCTTGCCAAGCCTCATCATGCCTGCCTGTCCTCTTGCACAGCTCCCAGCATGCCCACAGCACTTTCCTACTGGCCAACCAGGCCACAGTCCTGGGGCCAGATCCCTCTCCTGGAGTATCTACAAGCCACTTTGCTTCAGACATGTTCTGACTGTTCTGTTTTTATTAGGAGATTTTGGTAGTACATGGTGTAATTAATTATTTTCAGAGGCTTTACTTAATTTAAACTAGTCTCCCACTAGCCTTCCTCTCCTTGAACTGCTTATGAAAGCTTATTCAGTTGAAACTACAGGGTATTATGTCACTGAGTAGAGCAGTCTTCAAATTGACTAATATACTTTAAATTAAATGTGTGCATTGCATGGACAATGTCTGTTCAGACAAAGCTTTGGCTACCAGTAGTGTGAAAATCCAATGCATTTTTAGCAGTGTTCAAAAATGTGTGGGAATACATGTGGTCCAACCTGGCTAGCAACTTGACCCAAGATGGATGCATTCAACTCTGAAACTGCAACTTTCAGAGAAACAGACTTCTTTTTCTTAGCTGGAAACCATGTCTTGCATAATTTGTTTTTTTGCAATTTCAATTCAAATCTAGGCTTTGCCTGTCAGAGATAATGGGAAACAATTATTTCTTTCAATTACTATCTGACTGTCGTTTACATTTCCTATGAGCATCTCTCTCTCTCCCTCTTTCTCTCTCTCTCGCTCCATTCCCTCCCTCCCCCTCTCTCTTGCCCTTAAAAATATTTTTGTGCATGCTGTATCTAAAAAATTCAAAGTAGAAGCCCAGTAATTAGGGTCATTCCTTTAGAAATGAGTTAATCTCTTTGCAGAAGCAAAAAAAAAAAAATTGGGTTTGTCCTCAGCTGAAGTCCCAGATGATTCATCATTTTTCATCTGGTTGTTTCTTCAGCTCCTGAATTTATTATGTCTTTAATCTTGACTGTGTTTTGGAATAAAATGTAAACTCACTTATGGCTCAGATTGGTTGAAGTCTTATCCTCATGAGGGCCTGTATAAACTGAAACTTGAAATTTGGCCTAAGAAATTTGTATAAAACACTGATTCTTGCAAAGTGTCTCTTAATAGACATGTTTCTAACAAGTGTTCACCCATCCTTTCTTTTTCTTTGAATATTAGAAGGAGCAGGTACATGAACAGTGCATCTTTTCATTAGGTCTTTTGTTGTGCTCTTCATTGATAGCTTCATTTACCTTTCCTCCAACTTTTACACATTATTTACAGACTAATTCTGAGTTAATAAACTTGGATATGCAAGCATATAACGTTTTTTTTTTTTTTTTTTTAACCACCAAGATATTCATGGTTTGTGTGAGGAATCCCTGGGCAGAACAGAGAGTTCATCAGTGGCATAGGTGAATATGGGTACAGCTCTGGCTTTGCTTTAGTATATGAAGTTTGACACTTGGATATGCATGCACAAGAAGAGGGAGATAAATTACTGAAATCGTCATTTCCCTTACTGTTGACTACCAAAAAAGAAATTAAAAGGGAACTCCCAGCCCTCACTATTTATAGAATGGCACCACAGCACATTTTGGAGTTGTTTTTGAAGGGTCATTAACCTCACTATCTAAAAGCAAGCAAGCAACCAGCATTCTTCTAGCTATCAAATACAAGTTAAATGGATTCTTTTAAATTAGTTTTTGTCTCTGAAGAACATTTTGTTGTTTATACTTAGTCTGTAAGGGTGCTCAGATTCTCCTGTTAAAGTCAGAGCCAGCCACATCAGGAGAAGTGATCTTTACACAACGCGGTATCTAGCTATGCATGCCTTTGTGATGAGAGGAATACACCTTTCCAACACGATCAAGTGAGAAGTACCTTAGCAGCATAGAAAGCTTGATTATGATCTTTATTACCTTGCTGTAAAGCAAGAGCAGAACCACTGAACTCCGTAGAGTTTCTCTATATTGAAGTGTGACCTCTGAAATACAGAGCAGAATAAATTCATTTTATACCCTTTAACTTGGAGAAGGGAAGTCAGTGTGGCAGTCCCAGCAGGATTACCAGAATTCAATCAGTTTCAGGGCTTGTACAACCCAGCATTGCGGGTAGGCTTGGGAAGCCTAGTTTGCCGTAGAAATATCACTACTCTTCCACAGAATGCTCTGGTAACAGCCAAACCTCCTAAATAATCATCATCCCTACTGATCAGTGTGTGAATGTTGGGAACAGAAGTGTTGGGGGAATCTCTCGCAGTTCTGGCAGGAAATGTGTCTCTTGGAGAACGGGAGACTTTCCACTGGCGCAAGTCCTTGCTTTTCAAGACTTGTCTCTTTGCTGAGACAGCCATCTGCCCATCTCAGAGGGGGATGGCAGTTTGCAGTGCAGTGCTGCTGGGGGTGGGTGTTATCTTTCCAGGTGGCAAGGAAAGCCTCTTACACTTGCCATTGCCATCGGCAGAATGCACAACTGCAGGGTTTTGAATGCTTAAATTCATTATTCTAACTCCAAAATATTGTGCAATCTTTTTGCAGTTTGGTTTGGGTTTTGGTTTTTTTTTTTTTTTTTTTTTTTTTTTTGTTTGTTTGTTTTGTTTTGGGTTTTTTTTTGGCAAGGAGTAGGGGGGAACCCTAACCTTGTTGACTCCCACTTTTACGATTCAAGCCATAAGAATGTCTTTACTTGCTCATAGGTTTCAGGAATTTGAGATTGCTTTGGTTCTACCAAACAACCACAAGATAAGAAATAAGCTCTAGCTGGAGCTCATTATCTGTTCCTAAACTTCACTTCCTTATGCAATCATGCAGTTTTAATATTTATGCTTTCAGAAAAATCCAAATAATGCAGGATTCACGATAAAGCTGTGAGATTTTCTTGCCAGGTTTATTCTTGTGGAGCACAACTAATAAAATTTTAAGGAAGAAGCCATAGCCAAGTTTTAAAAAGTAGGTTATTTTTATTGTGAAAAACAAAATTAAAAACAAAGAAAGAAACACAAAGCTTGGAGATTGAAACTCAAGTTAATGTAATTCATGTGGTCAATGTAGGCTTTTTGGTGCGCTGGAACCAGGCAAACACGTGTCAGGTACATAGAAAACAAAGTAGTGTCAGTATGTTGGCTATGAACTGGTCTTGGATTCCTCCTCCTTGCTTGCATGATATTACAGCGAAAGTTGGCAAAAGGAAGTACGATTGCACATGATTAAATGTTGACAGCCAAGGAGTCTGACTTTCTGTTTACAGAGAGGAAAATGAGAAAAAAATTGGGGAGTAAAGCTTCATATGTGTCTTTACACGGTCCTGGAAAACATGGGGTAAAAAAATCTAAGAGAGGCTGTAATACCAATCTGATTTAAAAAAAAAAATCTCCAGAATGTTCTAATGAAAAAAATACTCTGATTCAAATTGCAAAGGAAAATCCTTACTCCCTCTGGGTGTGTGCTGTATTCCACCCATGTACTGAAAAATGTATGCTAACAGGAAAGAGGGTCCCCTTTCCTGGACTTTTGATGCAATTATTTAGCCAACGCTGAGAGAATCTCTGCATACTCTAAAACTTCAGTCATTTCTGAAATATTGATCTGGGAAGGTCACTAAATTCCAGAGCTGGTGAGATCAGGGTAATGAGATCAGGTGACAGGCCCAGCAGTACCCACTGATTTAGTTGTTTAGACACTGTAACCAAACCATGACCTTCTTGATCCACAGCCTCTTTGATCTAACTGTGTGAAAACACAGCTGCTTACTGGATATCTCATGTTAGTGTGCATGTAGGCACTAGGGGAACTTCTTGTGACATTTAAGTTAATTATTCTGGTATCATTTTATAAAAATGATTATCACCCACTGGCTGGGCACTAGAACGGGCTCCCCGCGGACATGGTCACAGCACCAAACCTGACAGAGTTCAAGAAGAGCCTGAGAGTATTTGGATAATACTCTCAGGCACATGGTGTGACTCTTGGGGATGGTCCTGTGCAGGACCAGGAATTGGACTCCATGATCCTTGTGTGTCCTTCCAACTCAGCATATCCTGTGACTAACCATGGATCAAAGTCTCTTCTAATAGATGGGTGACTTCAGGTCGCTGTGACTCACGTGGCATGCACTGGCAGAGGACCCTCTGGCCCCCAAGCTTTGCATGAAGAGACTGACGGATGCCCCATTTCCCTTCTCAGTGCCAGTTCCTCAATGCCTGCTTTCCCCTGCACCTCTCCGTGCAATGCAGCCCATGTTACTGGTGCTGAGCAAACAGGGCAAAGCCTCCAGTGTGGGACCCAGGTCTGCCCTGGGTTCCACTTCTGTGTAAAACTGTGCTCTGTGTCTGTTCAGGGATGAACCTGTGTTTTGCTATTTTTTTGTCAGTCTTTATATTTCTCTCAGTTTTGGGTAGCTGTTTGGTTTTCAACATCTCTATAACACAGTGGTTCCCTCTGGATATATACTCTGCCATCAACTCTCCATTGCCTGTGCCAGAGCCTGCATGGCATTTCATTCCCTGGCCTGCATGGCATTTCCTTCCCTGGCAGAAAGTTACGTTATGGAGCAGAAATGAAGCCTGCCAAAGCTGTACCATGCTCCTATGGAAATATATGCCCAGATCCATAGGAGATCACACACTGGAGCCCAGCTGCTTCCTGCCCCAAGTTTAAATACTGTGAGCACAATAGTAAAGTTCTGTGATGTATGGATGTGACCTGGAATCACTTAGAGCAGAGGAGCAGGATGGAGAATTTATGTCTAGCCCAGGGCAGAGCACGTGGGCTCCTGGCTTTTGTGTACTGTTGCCTTTTCACTTGCACACAAGCTTATCAAAATGTTTTTGCAGGCTTGCTCCAACTTTCCTGCACAGCTTTTAACTCTTCATTTGGGGACCTTTGTGAACTAAGCAGTAGCAGGCAGTGTGCTCAGAGAGGGTGAGTAGTAAGAGCTCAGTCAGAGCCAGGCAACAACCCAGGCTGCTGCAGAGCTTGGCAGGAGCTGGGAGCCCACAGCACTGTCTCTGCAGGCATGCTGGCTTGTCTCCTTTCCCCAAAAGGCATAAGAGTAGATGCATTTAAAAATAAAGAGGAAGACAGTGTGGAGTGCCAGTGTTGTGTCCTTCTGAACATTATCTGAAAGTACACACTAGGGAAGTTTAAAGCTGATTAGACATGTGGACTGGCATTAGAAATACAAAGTGCATCCAGAGAGGCACCACAACTCGCTAAAAAGTCAAGCAGAAATAATCCCACGATGCTTTCTCTCCCCATAAACAAACACATCCATGGAGACTGTCTATGGGGTAAGCAGACCTGGCCTCACAGTACTGAGTGCTAAACTAAAGATGAAAAGATGGCCTAATAATGTTGAATACATTGAAATGCAGGTTAGTTCATAGTCTCTTTCATGTGTACAGTAGTCAACAAGTTACAGGTCCTTAAAGTATGTTTTGTGTTTAGTAGAGAGATGGTTGTGTTTTTTGAGGAAGACAGACACTACCTCAAGCTTTCATCAAAACTGCAGTAAAGAATTGAAGCACCTCCTTTTTATGATTTTTCTGATTGTTTTTAAAAAACACTCTCACCCACTTTGTATGTAACATTTGCACAGTGCAGGAATAAAAGGTGATCAGGAGAATGGTCTCTGCAGGCACTGGCAGGTTTTAACAATGTGCATGAAGGTCTGGAAGAAGCACATTTGGGAACATTTTCCCCTGGCTATAAAATGCTGCTTATCTGCAGAAAAATGCATTACTTTAAGGTGGAAGCTTTTTATTTTTTTCATGACTGTGTAGATGTTTTATCGTAAAATTAGGTAATTGAAATACTCTGGGTTTTTTTTTTCTTGTGTTTGTTTCTTTCTTGCTGTGGTTACCTATCAAGCACCAAAGCAAAATGCTAAAGATGGTACAGCACCAAAGCAAAACTGCCAAACATAGTCTAAATTCATAGCAAGGCAACAAGTATAATTATTTTTTTTTATTTTATTGAGGAATCTGAGGAATCAGCTGAGCATTTGTAAAGTACCTCTCTTGAGCTCTTATCAGGCTGACTTCTAATGTGGATTTCTATCAGAATTTGTATTATGAAGGAGTGTGGAAGGAATTATTTCTGCTGCTTAGCACTATCTGTATGAAATACTCACCTAGACCAGAAAACCTAGTTGAACATTTCAAAGAAAAATAGCTTTCAAATCCTGCACTTTCTCTCTTCTAGGTTAAAAGAATTATGTAGAGGCTTAAGTAGTTAGCTGTATTCTGCCCTTTCATATAATGCAATAGGGAATGATAATTTACTTTTGTGTTTAATATTGTGTAGCTATGGGTTGCTGTAAAATCTGGAAACATGCTTACACTCATATGAGAGGCATGCTCCACTTCCACTCTCAGTTAGAGAGATGGAAGAAGTATTGCTAGAAAACTCCACAGAGTGCTATAAAACTGTGTCAGGAGTGTGTTGCTGCAGGGATCAAATTACTAAACCTGCAAAAAGCTGCTGTCTGTTCTTCTGGTGGGATGCACGTAGATAATGGTATACTTTTCAAAGAAAATTTTCAAAAGGCCAAATTTGACTGGGAGTGTAAATTCACCTTGAAAAGTAATGAGCAGTTTGTGTTTACTTGCTTTATTACTTATATGCAAATTGGATACACACACATATAGCAGGAAAGGTATGGTCAGAGCATTTTCACATGTGATTCTAGAGGTGTTAAATCAGCCAGCACCTTAAATGGCTGTAGGGCAGGAAATTGGAGCTGGGTCCTGGAGCAGCACAGGGTGAGGCTGGGCTGCTTGGGGGACTTCTCATGGGAGTCAGAGGGAGCTTTTGTGGAGCTCTCTGTCTGTAGCACATGGTATCATGGCACAGCATAAGTCAAGGAAATGGATTTCAAAGATGGTGTAGTCAAGGGAAAATTGGGAGAACCAAGGAAGGAAGGAAGGAAGTCAGTCAATACAGTGGTGCCTGATCAAGTCACTGAGAAAACAGTGTTTCAGTAGAGGGTGTTGGGTAACTGTGGGGAATGCTGGTAGTATTTTCTGCATTACTAAAGATGGAAACACTTTGTTAAATTTAAACTCCTCTAACTTTCAGCTATCTGGTTCTTATAGCAACCCTGTGAAGTGCATATGTGATATTGAAATGGATTAGATGGGTTGTGATGGAGTCTGTGGGATTAGAGTTAACAATCCCACAGTGATACTCTAGCTCTGGGCTGCATTTTTGCAGCCTGTACAGCTGTACTTGGCTATGGGCATGCTTCTGCTCAAACTCTTCCTGGAGTTCAGAACGCCACAGTCTTGCTGGCATAATGCAGCCAGCCCAGCAGCATGTGTCAGCCCAGCAGGCTGTTGGTATACCTCCTCTTTTCTTGGGATCCTGGTGTTGGGCAAAAAGTAAACGTACAGTGGGAGCCAGGCAGGAGAGGGAGGGATGCTCAGGAGGAAGAGGGTGATGCCATGAGAGGTCACATTTCTGTAGGCTTTTCTGTGCACTTTGCTCTTCCCCTGTTTACAAGCTGTGCTGGAGAAAAGGGCTGATGTACAGAGAAGTCAGACTGTGCCAGAGCAGAGCTGTGTTCTTATATAGCTCAATATAATGCTGTATCTGGGAAGAAAGCCTTGAATTATTCCCTCACTTGCATAACTGCGTGTAAGAATGTTTATAATCAAGGACTTGGGCTCTGTCCATATTTATGAATGACCAGGGCTGAGTCTGGGCGTAATTCCAGCACTGATACTGTGCATGAGTTGCACAACTGTTGTGAATACATGACATTGCTGCTCCATGCAAGGCCATGGGACGGACGGGACATCTGGCAGAGTTTGTGCTCCCTGCTTTGAACAGCTCGTGCGCAGCGGGGACTGCTACTGTACAAGCACACAAGCCCTGCACACTTAGAAGTCCTTGCACTGATTTAGCCACTGTTTTTGGCCAAAGCAGACATCCTTCTCCTTCAGACAATTTAACTAGTTACAAGTCACCCCTTGAGTTTACCAGGAGCCTATCTCCAGGAAAAATAATCCCCCCACTCCAGCTATTAACTCCCTTGAGTACTAATTGTTCACTCTTTTTGCCTTTTATTAATGGCATATGGATGTAGGGTCTTTACTGTAGTTAATGAAATGTTGGGCAAAGTGTTGCAATTAGTTCCACAGCTGCTTTGGTCATCGATGTGAAACACTTGAACTTCTCTAGAGGCCACTTTAAATTGGAATCTGATCCAGTCCCTTATTACCAACCTCTTTTGTTTTCACCTTCAGGTGAAGGAGTGGAAGCCTTGATGTTACCTTGGGGAGAAAATCAGCAAAACTGCTTTGTTTGTTTCACTAACACCTCAAGATTCTGCTCCATAATGTGCTCTTCCCACACCCCAACTGGATTCCACCTCACAGGAGATCATTCATCCCCTAGTTACCACTTTGCAATGATCTAGTCACAGGCAGTCTGTTCTAATTTCCTCCTCTTCAAGGTCCCCTGTGTCAGGTGGCTGGGTGAAAGCCCCTGCTGACAGGACTAGTCCCAGAGTAGGTCTCCAGTCCCTCCTGGAAGTAATGAGGCTCCTGTCAGGCCCCTGTGTCTGATGGTGTGAGGCATGAAGCAGCGAGACCTTGCTGCTGTGCAGATCCTGTGGTCTAGAGCAGAGGACTGCTGGTGTTATTATATTCACTACTGGCCAATAGCTGTTGGCCAGTGTTCTGGATGAAGGCTCTGCCTGCTGTTCTGACATCCGTCCAATTTTGGTAAATGCTGGATTAAGCAAGAGAGGCAGTGAGAAAATGTCATGCTGATCTCCTAGAAGCAGCGTGTGATGTACTACTTCCTTGCCTCATCCTAAATGAATTAACACTGGTGTAGAAAATGGAAAAAAACCAAGCATCTCGATTCTTTCTCCTTGTACATAATAAGAGAGGGAATTTGCCTTCCTGACTGCATATGTTGTCAGGTCAGTAGATCCCTTCTGAAATTACACAGAATTAAGGACGTAAAATGATGTTCCTGTAGTTGCATCACGTACTCTAATTTCACTTCCCTACCCAAAGTAATCTTTTCTCTTAGGAAATGCAATTTCAAGTTAGTGAGAAGTTAATATATTTTTTTCTAGCAACTGTGTGTAACTTTGGACTACACGAAGAGTTTGATTTGAGGAGGAAGCATTGCTCCCAGTTGTAACATGTCATGGGTCACTTGGTCATAAAAATATTCTGTTGTTTCTCTTCTGGAGATACAACAGAGTTCCCTTTGTTGCTTCTAGAAATGTGCATGTACAAAACACATAGCATTAGAGCTCTGAAGGAGCTCACTTTCCAAAAAAGTTGCTTATTCAGCTCCTTTTCAAGTATATTTTTTTTCCAAAGCCAGGATACAGCATGTTGCTCATGAGCTCTGCTTGAGGAGTTAAATTCCTCATAATTCTCCAAAGACTGGACAAGGGCCGTATGGCATTGTCTGCATCTGGCAGCAAGAACACAGTCCAACCCTAAATAGTTAACTTCCTTGGGATAGTCTGTCACCAATTACCAGGAAAGGCACTTCTCTTTGAAGACTAACTCTTTGGGAGGAAGATGGCGGCTGCCATTTTTAGAAAGCAAAAAAAAAAAAACCAATTACCTTTACTGAAGGAAGGGAGCAGCTCTAATAGGATTTTTTTTATCAGACTATTTTTTTCAGACTATTTAGGTATTTCAGTGATTATTACTACACAGCTCTTTTTCCTTAGGGGATGCTAGACTGTTCCAAAAGCATTTGTTAGTTTACTTAGGCATAAAGGGGTCCTTATGAATTTTGATTATCCTAAAGTACTTCAAAGTGTCCCTAGAGGCTCAAACTGCTTTGAACTTAACCTTTTCTGCCCAGTCTTGTCATATGTGTGAGCCCAAAGATTTTAAGCAAGATATCAGTGATTCTCAGTCTTTTCAATACTTTGACCCATGTTATAACAGGAAAAAATAAACAAACCAGATTCATTCTGATCTATCCAGGAAGAAAGAGAGGGGATGGTTCCAGTGGGCCTTTTGTAACCTTCTCCTGAACCTGCTAGCTCTCCTGACCCATTAAATAGAACAAGCAGGAAAAAAAACCAACAAACCCCAACTTTTAACACTCATTGCCTTGCTTCTAACTGCTTTCCTTTAAAATGTCTTTGGTCCTCAGGGCACCTTGAGATCTTAATGGTTTCTTTATATAAAATTTGAATAATGAAGCATGTGAGACAGTTGCGATTGGAAAAATATGAACTTTAATAAAGCTGGTCACGCTGCTTGTGAGCTGTGTATATCACACAAAAATGTGTGGCGAGATCCTCCGCTGGGACTGTTCAAAATAACTGCAGTGACTCCAGCAGTGCTCTGCTGATTTACGTGAGGTGAGAATCTGGCTTACATCCTGTATTATCTTGCAATGTGACTGTGCAGCTGTAATACAATCTTATTCAGCTCTTTGGGTTCGGGGGCAAAAGAAGTGCCCATGGTTATTTTTGGAAAAATACATCATCAGGTGGGTTCATGTGATTCTCTCTCTCTTGTATATTTATTTTTTATTGCTGTTGAGCTATTGTTGTGGTTTGACCCCAGCTGGCACCTAAGCCCCAAGCAGCCGCTCGCTCTTTCCCGTGCTGGAGGACTGGGGGGAGAGAATCAGAAGAGTAAAAGTGAGAGAACTTGTGGGCTGAGATAAAGACAGTTTAACAGGTAACACAAAAGCCATGCATGCAAGCAAAGCAAACCAGGGAATTAATTCACCATTTCCCATGGGTAGGCAGGTGTTCAGCCATCCCCAGGACAGCAGGGCCCCAGCACACATAACGGTGACTGGGGAAGACAAACACTGTCACTCCCAACATCCTCCCCTTCCTCCTTCTTCCCCCAGCTCTATACACTGAGCATGGCACCACGTGGCATGGACTGTCCCTTGGGTCAGTTGGGGTCAGCTGTCCTGGCTGTGTCCCTTTCCAACTTCTTGTGCACCCCCAACCTCCTTGATGGTGGGGTGGTGCGAGAGACAGAAAAGGCCTTGACTCTGTGCAAGCACAGCTCAGCAATAACCAAAATATCCCCGTATTATCAATGATATTTTCAGCACAAATCCAAAACACAGCCCCATACTAGCTACTGTGAAGAAAATAAACTCTATTCCAGTCAAAGCCAGCACACCTACATGAATTATTTCGGTGTTTGGAGACTTAAAAAAGAATAAGTCAGTATTTTTCTTCCCTTCATGAAGCTGGGTAATTTGTCTTTTTCTATTGCTTCATGGTGTTGATAGCTATACAGGTAAGGCATTATTTTGCACGATGCAACACAGCTCTTACTTTTCTTGAAAGGTGTGTCTGACCGCACCTCTTTTCACTTTCTAGGTGTCTCTACACGGTCTGCATTCTCCTTCACTGTTTAAAATAGAAACTGGACTACTTGAGGGTTTTGTGGATCACATACTTCTCATTTTCCCATCTGAAATCTGAGTCCTCAGACCTTACAATCATCTTGGCTACAGATAATTCTGACAGTTCTTTTTCCCATTTTGATCCTTTGCTTCAGTCCCGGGGCTACAAAGGGAGCGTAAGGGCTATTGGTGTCCATGGTATCAGGGTCTGCTACTGATCCAAAAGCCTCTTGAACATATGCATCCTGTTTTTATGCCAGTGTCTCCTCTGATAGCATTAGGCAGGAGGAAATTTGGAGAGTCGGTTATTTTTATAAGCACACTGCCTATTTCCCTGTAAGGCACGAGCAGCTCTTAAAGAACGTTTGTAAGCATGAAGCAGGAAGGTACAACTGGGTGTTATCACCAGCATTCTTCTTGAAACTATTTTTATTTGCATGCACTTTATCTGCAGCATTTCTCCAGTCTGGGAAGATCAAGCAGACGCCACATGTACAGTGTAGCCCAGACAGCCAGATGAGACAGTACTGTTTTGATTTGAAAGTCAGGCTTCTTCTAAGCATCAAGGGACAAACCTTTATCTCTGCACGTAGTGCTGAGGGGTGTAGGGAAGAATTCATTCCATCTGTCAGTAGAGCTGATCTAGATTTTCCATTGCAGTCTTTAACAGCGAGTCTACTTGCTACAAGGGTCTTTTCTCCAAAGCAGCTCTCAGACCCCTGCCACGAAATGGTGGATCCATCAGCCCTGTACGGGTTCCTCTCCTTCATCTGTTTCTCCTCTGAAATGCCATTGCTGTGCAGCAAGTGCAGGAGCCTCTCCTTGGTGCTCACATAAAGGCAAAAGAAAAGGCTTTGCTTTCTTTAACTATCCCACACCTTAATGACGTGCAGTTGCAGCCTTGGTCCTGATGGAATGAAGATTGCCAGTGCCCCAAGTTACTGGCTTGCTCCCAAGGAATATGTAAATGATAAACATGGGTTCTTGAAATGAAGAGCTTTGAAATAAGATGTTGTCAGTAGATTGTAATGTATTTAGTCATTTGGACTGACATAGGTTCTGGGTTGTAGCTTGCTGTTAAGGGCGAAGTCTTGTTCCTTACAAAAATCCTTAAAATAAAATTTCTTGTAAAAGCATGAGGTCATCTCATTCTATGGAAAATTTGGTTCATTTGTCTTCTCTGCTGCAAGGTGTTCATAAATCATACTGTGTTATGATACAGGTGCTCACTGAAACAAATTCCTAATAAAAGAATAAACATGGAAGCCATCCATCTGTACCTCCACATTCCTCAGTGAAGCCTTGCTTGAATCACAGACTGGAAGGAAACTGGTGGGGTTGATGAGGGATACCACTTGCTAGTAAGCACTGAGAAACAAGGAGATATGTTCAAGTTAATTCTGTCTCCCAAAAAGCAAATCAGATTCCCAGTATACTTTTATTTTGCCAGCCAAGCTAATCCACCCCCCACAGGTCTTCGCTTTCAAAAGCTGGGGCACTAATACAATGTGGAAAGCTCCTTTCATTAGCTCAGCTGTGTCATCTGGTCTTGTTGGTTGCAGTATAGTCTTGAATTTAGCTGTTGAAGCTGGCAACTCTGTGTATTTTTAAGCACCTTTGTTAACCTCCTTCCCTGCTTCCTCTTTTTCTGCTTCCAAGAAAATCCTGCTGTCAAAAAACCCCACCTCATAGCATGTCCAAATACAAGCATGCTGTTCTATCTAGGTTAAATTTTGCATAGGCTTTGCCTGGGTTTGTGTCTGGATTGCAGTTTGTCTTATCCAACCAGATTATGTTTAAATAACACTTGATAAATGGATATGTATGGCAAATGTCAAGGGCTTACATAGTATTCCTTGTAAGCCATAGAGGAAGAATAGGAGAGGCTTGACCAGTTTCATCCACATTTTTAAGTTATTGATCCTAAAAATTAAATCGACTACAGAAAAGTGCTCAGATTTGAGAGTGGGGTGATTGAGAAAGAGGAGAAAAGTGGTTGTCCTGTAGGGAAGAGGAGTTACTCAAAAGGAGCTTTAGCATAGAATTGTACTACTTATACTGGTTTCTGCAGTGCCTTTTGCTTTAAGACTTCTAAAGCTTGATAGACAAACTAGGAATTCTTGCAAGAGTGGTGTTTTTTCCATCTAAGGGTGGGAGAGCTTGGACACAGAGAACTGATTTGTCACTGGTGCACAAGTCCACGTCAGAGCTAAGAGTGGACCCAAAATTCAGGCTTTCTTTGCGGTGTGCTAGCTCTACAGCATTTTATTAGACTTGTGTGAAAAATGAATAGCATGAAGCTATCTCTCCAGTGTAGCTGCAGTGCTTCCTGCATATTGACAACAAAGTGAATCCTCTAGAATAAATTCCAGGAACCTTATTTCAGTTGTTCTGGAGACAGTGATTACAGAATGAGGGGAAAGTTGTGGTAGCAGTGAATGCCTTGTCACTGTCTGAAGCTTCCTTGGCTTGTCTGTGCCTTTCCTGCCCTGTATCATGGGGACTCAGGCAAGTTCCTACTTGATGAGTTTGATGCATGTTTGGTCTCCATGCATATGATGTGAACTGCAAGGAAGAATACACAATACTTATCCAAACTTCATGCCCATTAAATGACTGCTGTTAGAGAAAACAGATTTTTCTAATGTTTCACTGCCTGCTCATCTGCTGCTGCTCTGTGTATCTTGTTTTCCCACGAGGGCCCCCGTGTTGAATCATTAACATAGGCATTTGCCCTTGCAGTCTGGGATGGGTACCCAGACGAAGTAGTCTGGAACCATGATAGGAAAAGGAAGAGGCTGCTGTGGCCTGAGGTTTGCTGTTACACTTCATGCTTCTTCACCCCTGTGAGTTGCCCAGAGGATCCACCACAGACCCTCCAAGATGTCCTTTGTGCCATGTCTCTCTCCTTGCTGGCTCTCGCAGCTCTGGCACATCAGTGCCCGGCCCTCAGCACTGAGGTGTGACTGCCAGCTGGGCAAGAATCCTGTCTCACCAGTCCTTTCCTTAGTAGGATCTGCTGGTGCACTTCCAGCCATGCCTCACAGTACCGAGAAACCGTTCAGAAACAGCATCTGTATGGGGTAGGGGTATGGAGGGAGAGAGAGGGGAGGGTTGTGTAAACTGTCTCTAAATAAAGATTTGCTCCCGCTGTCTGTGGTTAATTTTTGCTACAACTCAATTTAGTCTTTACTCTCATCCAGCTGTGGGAACTTTGGTTGCCTGTGTGATTAATCCTTTTGTGCATTTCTTTCATTGTGTGCATAGTGTCAACTCTCACCTTGCACATCACATGCTGAAAAACTCCAGAAACCTGCCTTGTTTTCATTTGCCCTGTTGCACATACATATCAGTGTTTTGTTTTTGGTGGGCTTTTTTTCCAAACAAAATTATCCATGGAAACAATGCTGTAGTGTTAAACTTATATCCCTCCTTCCTTCCCATTCTCTCACACCCTTCCATCCTTCCTAAACCAGTTAAAGGTATTTATAATCATTTGGCTTTCCTGGACTACTGCGATATTTTTTGCATGAGCTTTAAGGCACAACGGCACTTGTGAGCTTTATAAAGGTCTTATTCATCTGACGGGCTTGTACAGCACTTGGCGTGGAGAAGAGGAACACATGCAAACAGAGCAGGAGGAAATACTGAAGGTGTGCTTATGAGAGAAGCTATGATGAGCACAGGAGGTAGGGTGAGGGTTTGTTTGAGTGGAGGCCTTCTTTGTGTACTTTCTACTGACTGATGACGGCGAGTGCTCACCCCAGGCACCACCCTCAACTCTGCCACATGCATGAGCATTTGTGTCTGTAGATCATTGTGCCCCTCTTGTCCTGTCAGCTCTGACCACTGTCCTATGCCGGCTGGGAAGGGACTGTCCTGCTGCTGCCTCTCGTGCTCGACAGAGGTGCCAGTGGGACATGATGTCTGACTTCATGTGCACAGTCATGCTTGCGCATCAGCAGTCAAACAGGACAGTAATGTTTGTTGTGTTTTACTCTTCCTTTTTTTTTTTTTTTGTCAAATAAATAGGGGATCATATGGATAGGAAAATAGTTTGTGGCAACTTTCTGTTCCTGTGGGTATGCACATCCTGCACAGGTTTATCTTGAAGTTTGATATTCTGTATGCTGAATTATTAGTTGCACGTTTTTGTTGGTAGTTTTGGGAAAAGTTCTTGCAATTTTCTTTGCCTGTCCCTTTAAAGAAAGCCAAAGTGGTATAAATTAATCTAGATCTGGTATGAAGGTGCCCATACTATCTTGTCTGGAATGAATTTAATCAGTGAAAGTTTTATGTGAAGAACCAGACCTACTGAAATTAAATGCTCAACACTCCTCCTGTATTCTGCTCTGCTCTCACTGTTTGCATGCAGGTGACCCTTATTTTAAGATCAGTGAGATTTTCTTGCTTGCAGACAACATGATTAATTAACTGAGGGGCAGTAATTCTGTAATCAGTAACCAGTGCAGTGTTAACAGCCCAGATGAATCAGCCTGGTTGTGCATCCACAAAAGCATCATCATGGGCATTTCTCCTTCCACAAAGGGAGCTTGTGCTGGTGCTCTTGGGCACAGAGTCAATTTCTGGAAGGGACAGTGAGAGGTTGTGTTTTGAAATGCCCGAGGCAGACACTGGCTTTGCCAATGGGAAGCTGGGCCTGAGTCTGAAGCTCTGCAGTGATGCTTCACCTCTCTAGTATGAGTTCAAATTTTGATGGAGGAGTATTTTAATTTGAGGCAAAGTGATTAAAAGAGCTGTGGATTTTTCTTCCCCTCTGCCAGAAGAGAAGCACCATCTAGCTAGGGTAGGATGTGTCCCACGTTTTCATATCAGTGTTCCTCTCATGCTCTTGGAGAAATAAACTGGGCTTAATGTATGATTCTGTACTACAAGATGGTGATGTGCAGGGAGTATGAAGAGGTCCTTGATGGATATAGCTCTGCTGTCAGAGCTTTGAGTGCTCTGGTTCCCTTGGTAGAGCTTCCCTTGGTCCTGGGCATGGTGGCTTTACTATGCTGCAGTGGCACACAGCTTTGCCAGGGTAGGGTGTGATGCCTGAGATGAACCTAAGGCATCAGGTGTGTGGTCAGTTTGGTGTACAGGTAGTCCTGTAACAGTATGGATTTGGTCCTACAGTCATAATTTTGCCATGGCTGTATGAGGTAGAACAGGAAAACAGTGTAGGTTGCCTCCCCTCACACCCCAGGGTCCAGCCAGCTGTAGTTGTGAGTTAAATCCTCAACAGAAAAGGGGAGACTGTGCTTTTTTAAACACGGAGTGTTAGATAATATGAGGTTGTAGAGTTTTTTGAGAAGCAGTTACGTATTTTTTTTTCCTTTAAAAACATATCAGATTAATTTTTTTCCACAGAAGTCAGTGGAGCTCTGTTGCTATAAAATCCTATTAGGAAAGATCATACTTAAACTCTGGCTTCTGGTATTAATGGGGTTTTCCAGGTCTTTCCTAAGATTGTGTTCCTGTTGGTATATCAGTAACACAGATGAGCATTTAGAATCTCATGTTGTTTAAGAAGCCTTGAAGGTATTTTCCACTGGATAAGGTCTGTTTTTGAGAACATAATGTGTTTATCACAGGTTATCAGATCAAATCTCTTATAAATTTTCTCAAAAAAAAATCAATTTCTTAGAATAAAACTGCATTGAAAAAAGAATTTGAGTGCTTCCTAATATAGTGCCCCTTCACCTATCTGTCAAAGTATTTTTTTCCGTGTAATATGTATTTGCATACTGCCTAAGTGCTGAAGTGCATTTTCCTGATGTTAGGGCTTGCATGAAATGTAACTCAGAAAAAGTGCAGCACACCTTCTACAAAGGCTTAATATGAGACTTAAGCACTACTTAGAGTTTAATGTAAGCCCTGTTTTGATGGGCTGAAGTAGGATACCTGCTGACTTTTCGCACAGTGATTAATTTCACCACTGAGGCTGGAGTTGCAATTGATGTTAATAAGGGGATGGTTTACAGGGAAAGCAGGCAGCATGAGGACAAATGGGAAGGCCCTGCCTTCAACTGGAAATGGTAATAAGTGTGGTGGGCTAAATCTGACACGGCTTTTTTATAGCTTGTGAAATAGAGGAATGGGTAGGGTTGTGAAAATATAAATGAAGGCATGTTTTCTGCTTTCTAATGCTTAGAATGCAGCAATAAACAGCAGAAAGAAAGTCAAAAGTATGGATGAGGAAGAGAGTGTCAGGGTAAGTCTGGGAATCTCCTGAGATGCCGATCCCAATCCCCAATGACTGCAGGCACATGAGTCTTTCCATAAACTCATAAAACTTTAAGACTCCATCTTATTAGGTGAATTTGGCTCCTCTGTGCAAATAAGCTCAGCTAACACGTCCTTGTCTTCATACCTCAGACCTCATTAATTTGAGGCAATTTATTTAGGAGACCAGTAAGAGATGTGGTTAGGAAAGATGTAAAAGGGCCAAAATATGCAGTTTAGTGGGCGGATTTTGTGAAAACTTTTGCGGAGTTGTAGATTTCTTTCTCATATCTATGGAAACAGGAAAAAAAAAGATGGGAAGACTGATGCCTTTGGTAGAAAAGAGAGAAGACACAAAAAGAGAGTAAATGAAAGATGTAGGAAAGTGTAATGTGATTTTTCAGTCCATAAAAACAAAGATGAGAAGACTTAAATTTTTAATTCTGTTTGCAGAATATAAATACCATGTTGAAGGGGAGGGGATTTTTAATTCACTGATTATAGCTGGAAACTCAGGCACAGTCTCATGAAAGCTGAGCACGGAGCAGAAGCCAGCACTGTGGGGCACTTGTGTGATATGTGACAGCTAGCAGATAGAGAAAGCCAACATCTGTTGCATTGCCCAGCACCCATGAGCCAGTTTCATGCCTGAAGAACAGGCCAGGGTCTGCACGTGTGTAGTAAGACTTTCAAATGTCACTGGCAATGGGGAAGTGAACATAGATGAGGCTTCTATGTCACCTCCATGGAGTGGTACCAAAGTGGGGAGCATGCACCCCAAGGGATGTGCAAAATAATCCATTAGAGGGCAGGAAGAAAATACTTTTGTAGCTCTAAGTAAAACAAAAAAAGGATTAATACATCTTTATCTCACCCTTTCTTAATTTCCATTTTTGCATATGCTTTATGATGTACATAATTTGTTAATAATGTACTACATGTATATCATTTATAAATAAGTACCTGTCCATACATTGGGGGGATGTGATCAGAAGTGTTCTACTGAGCAGGAAAAATAACTAATTGATAAGATATCCTGTGACGAGTTGGACAATGCATGTTTTAATGCAGATCTACAGTGTGCTGTGGACATTACTTCTCTGAAAGTCTTGCACAGGGACGTTCATCCATCAGAGAAGGACAGAGCTAAAAGGACTTCAAATTGTTTTGGAGTATGGCTGAGCACAGCAGTGAAACTGGAATGTTGGCATTGTCCATTTCTACATCTGGTGAAAGCATTTATAAAGGAGAGGGTATTGGGAACAAGACCAGTGTTGTCCCAGTAAATTTAAATTGGGTTAAATCATTTATTTGGTAATTAAGAAGTAATCTTCATGTTGCCCAAATTATTCACATGCTTCACCTTCAGTCACTCTACTGCCTCTATAGCAAGGGCAAAAATCCTTACATTGCCTTTACAACGCTTAAGCCTTATTTCTGCTTTCCAGAAATCAGACTTTGTCAGTCCTTCTAATGCTCTGCAATACTTTTTTATTCTAGCAGTACAGCCAATTAACACAACCATATCAAATGAGATTACTTGCAGAGTGGGTCTCATCCAAACCCCACTGAGGTCAGGAGAGGAACTCGCATGGTCTTCAGCACATTTGCTACAAGATCCAGGATAAAGAGCTTGTTGAAATAGGGTGGTTGAATGAGTCCGTATCCCTTTTCAATAGATTTGAGTGAGCTGGGCTAACAATTTTTTCCCAACTGGGAAAAACCAGATAACAGCATGTTTGCATACGCGCTTGTGCTCCCCTCCTTCCTCTCCCCCTCCTCCCTCCGTGCACATGTATTTAGCACAGAGGCAGACGCGTGGTTGTGTCAACTCGCTGACATGAAGCAGCATATCTCTGATAAAACTGGGACTCTGTTTGATGTAGTTGCAGTCAAATGTGCTTGATTTGAATAAGAGATTTTTTGCAATCTATTTTTATGCAGATTTTTAAATCCTGTAAGGTAATGAGTCAATAAGACAGCTATTAACACTTCAATCTTTCTGATACCCAGAATAAGAGAAAGCGATGGATGAGATCTGGCTGTTGTAGATTTAGCCAGCTTTTCCATGCTTGGGTTCAGTTAGCCCTGGTTTTATATGCTGAGTTTCGTGTTTGAGTAGTCCCAGGTTTTTGCAAATGGGAGATTCAGCTACATGAAAGACTGTTTAGGTGTACTGAGATGTGCATCTTTCCTCCATTTCCACCTTTATATTTCTCTTATAATGTTTGTTTTTTGAGATAATCACACAGTAACTTTCACTGACCTTAAAAATCATGTGAGAGGATGTGTCCTCGTGTTTTCTCTGTATCGATCACAATGAGCTTCAATTTCTCTCTTTAGTGCAGGCCATGGAAACAGTGTCCAATTATTTGAAAAAAAACCCAAACAAAACAACATAGAAAACACTTGATTATATATTTTAAAAAGAAATTTTCTGTTTTTTTCATACATGGTCCTGGCGTAAATGACAGACACGAAATCTTTTGTTTATTTTGCTTGCCCTTTTCAGGGTATGATCTTAGTTATACTCACTGAGAGTTGCTTGTGTACAAACACAGGATGCTATTGAATGTATGAAGTGTGCCTAACATTCACAAATTTATGAATACTACATGTTCAGACTCACTAATTATACATGACAGTGCAGATAATTAGGGGTTTGTGTAGGCACGCACTTGGTAAAATGGTACAGACAGTTGTGAGTTTCAGCTGCGTGAAAATTGTGTCTCTACTCTTCAAATTACAGCTTTTGAGGGCTAAAGAAATTTTATACGCAGAGCAGGTAGGGCAAACCCAGCAGCTCACTTGTTGCCTTGCAGACACGCAGCAGACAGGCAGCAGTTTGCTTCCTGCTGACTCGGCATTTCTCAGGGGTGACCTACAGGCCTGTGTGTTGGTGAGATGCTCTCTCAAAGCCCTGTCCCCCTTTCTAAGATGCAGACAAATCCCTCATTGTTCATCTCAGGCTTCCTCTCTTATATTTTCCCTTCCTTCTATACATTCTTTTTCTTCCTTGTGTTACTAGTACAGCAGCCAGCAGTTTCAGCTGGGTGTTTCTGTCAACTCTTTGGGCCAATGTGATCAAAAGTTATTTCCCCTGCTACCTTCAGGTACCTGTATTTGGACACATACATGTACCTAATGTGATGATTTATTTTTTTTCTTTAGAAAAAGCTGTGTGCCTGCAATTTCCCTTTGTTTCTTGAAAATTTCTGGGCGATACCTAATTAAGAGAGAGGCCCTGTATTTGGGTAGTCAACTGAGTGTTGATTTAGGAGCTTTGTCTGTTGACATTCAAGTTTTAAAAATGTGGCTGCAGGCAGTGATACAAACGATATAATCTTTCTCCTTTATAAGGAGAGAAACACTCAAATATGTTTCTTATAGGTGAGGATAATGTGATCTGGAATATGCAGCCTCTAGGTTATTTCTTGTTGTTTTTTAATTAAATCCAGAAAAGGTTTTTTTGCTTAAGATCTTTGTAAGCTGAGAGTTGTGGTGTACCATTTGTGTGCAGAACTGCTGTTTTGCTGCCTGAACAGAAACAAGACCACATGCAATTCACTGGCAAAGTGGATAAGCTGGGGCAGCTAATATGGATGCTGTAATTACTGCATACCCGGGGTTCCTTGGCTTCCTGAGCTGCCACACCATCTTCCATAAGCACTAAATTATCTTTAAAAATGAAGAAGAGCTGCCACATGCTTGCAGCATTTGAGAGACGCAGCCTATTTTATCACCAGCCACAACTTGCTAATGGAACAATAGGAACCACAGTAGCCTCAGATAACTGGTCTAAGGATGTTTCATAAGGGCCTCTGAGTCATCTCCCATCTATTTGTTGTAATGTTTCACCAACCAGGTGCAGGCAAGTCCCAGATGCCCTTTGACTGACATGCCAACAGCTATAACTGTAAAAATCTCTTTTTTGTAAGCTCAACCACAAGCAATTCAGATAAGCCAGTTCGTGTTTTGGAGATGAGACTAAGCCTTCTAAGATCTAATGTTACGAGCTGGTTAGACCAATGAGCTGTTTCTCAGTTTGTAGTGGAGAGGAAGCTTTGTTAGAGGTTCACTCTATCAATGTCTTTTAGAAAGTGCTCTGTGTACTGGAGAATGTGTTTGGGTGTGCTGATTTTGAAATGCGAGGTTTTTTCCACTTTTTTCCTCCTGCCTTAAAAGGTGTTTTAGGTTTCTGGCAGTTACTGTAAGCTGGAAATTTTTCTTTACAGCTGTTCATGCATCCACACAGGTTTCTTCTCCTGTACATCTAGAGGGTGTTAGAGAATCCTCTAATGATGTTGTGCTGGAGCGGTAAGATTCAAAATGATGACTGCATTGTGGTCTGATATCTCTGTCTGTGACTGTGCCCTTTAGTAATAAATATTTTCCTGTGAGCATGAAGAAGTTTCTTTTGGTGTTTCCTCCCTTTCCTTCAAAGAATTACTATTTCCAGTAGTAGTTTGTTTCATTTATTTATTTATTTATTAAAAAAAGAAGAATTATTTATTTATTAAAAATGTGAAAGATTTGTGGAATGATTTGTTTCCCAAAGAAGCTTTATTTTATATGAGGAAGAGAGATTTGTCTCTCCTCCCAGAGGTTTTTGTGATGTTTTTAGATAGAAGCATATCTGTCCTAAAAGACATTAAATGAAACTGTGTGTTACGATAAGGTAACAAATGCTAGATTCTAATAAATGTTTCAATACAGAAAAGCCTACATGTGTCTAGGACTGCTTGGCTAATTGTTAGATAGCTTGGTGTCTTTGCTTAGACTTCCATTCAAAGAGGCAAAGTATTTTTCTTTGCAGATAAGCTGTGGGCAATTTCCAGCTGAAGTCTTTTTGTGGCTGCCTTTAGTTGTGTGACAATTTTCCATTGCTGAGGAAGGGGCCGGTACCATGACTTTGTCACTGATTTGTATTGGTAGCACAAACCCCTCCCTGATGGGAGAGGAGAAAAATACTCCCTCTTCCATCAATAGCAAACAACAATTAGAGCAATAGTTAATCATTTGTTTATTTATAGACAAGAACGAGCTATGTTTCCATCTAGTTTGACTTCCTGTTTTTAAGGCTCTGCATTTTCCTTTAGACTTTGTAGGGGGAAGTGCTGTATGGTGCAGGGTTTTGTTTGGTTGTGGGATTTTTTGGTTTTTTTTTTTTTTTTTGAAGAAAGAAAGGGGATTCTTCTGAAAGTTGCAGTGAGTCCATTAGCATCCCTGGTAAACTGTTTTAATCTTTATATGTCCTCAACCACAAGAAATGGCATCTGAATTCAGGATTTCATTTCTGTAATGTGTATACCCAACTCAGAATATTTTGGCTTTGTCGTGGAAGTTGTTAGAACTTGTTCCAGTGTAAGTAGAGCTGTTAGAGCTTGTTCCAGTGTAAGTATTTGCAGGCAGCAGTCAAGGCACTTCTCAACCTTCTGTACAATATACTGCACTGACATTTAAAAACTTGTTTTATATTTTCTTCCCCATCCTTAAAGCTCTTTAAAAATGTCCTTTGAGCTCCACCCACTACTCCCATGTCTTTCCTGAGCAGTACTTCGTGCAGCAGCAGAGTGGTTGTATCACCAATGCTCTACATGTTGTTTCCTCACTTGCATCTGGTGGCCCCTTTTTGAAAGGAGGTTGTAGTGGAGTGGGAGTCAGTCTGTTCTCTCAAGGAACAAGAGATAAGACAAGAGGAGATGGCTTCAGGTTGTGCCAGAGGTTTAGATTGGGTGTTAGGAACAATTTCTTCACCATTTAAAGGATTGTCAAGCCCTAGAATTGGCTGCCTGAGGAAGAGTAAGAGTCACCATCCCTGGAGACACCTGGTGCTTAGTGACATGGCTGGGGTGGAATTAGTGGTGGTGGGTTGATGGATGGACCTGATGATCTTGGAGGTCTTTTCCAACAAAAAAAAATTCTATGGTTCCATGGCCGTTACCTTTCCAGACAGAGCCTTCCATCCTGGACATAGGGTATGTGTTCCTGCTTCCAAGATTTATCAACAGGCTGCCAGGCAACTTCAGTTCTCTGTTCTGGTGCTGAGGCACATCCTTTTTTGTTTTGTGCTGTCCAACCCCTCTTCATGTCAGTGATTAATTTTGCCAGGAAAGAGCTGTAGAGCCACTGTGTGTAAGGGTAATGTTTCACCCAGTGGCTGAGCTGACCCTCATCACTTGCAGCTATCAAAAGGGGCATTCACCTTCCCACCACCCACTTCCTGGGGTGAACTCAGACACTCATTTGTGCCCTTGGGGGATCTAGCCAGGTAACTATGTGAGTACTCTTCTCTCTCCTTCTAGATACAAAACCACCAGCAAAATATTTTCATTTCTACTTTGCTGGTTTAGTGGCTGCATCAGCTTAAGCAGGGATCAGATGAACACAGAGAAAGCAGCAAGAAGGAATATGTGGAGGTGGGTGATACAGAGAAGGATGCAACCTGTTTCAGCAGCAGTCAGCTCTGATTGTCTCAGCTGCTTCCTGCAGTCCTACCATAATAGATGAATTGTACCCTTAGAAATGCCATGGCCAGGGTGGATTGGTCACTATTCAGGTGAGTGGGATCATTTCTGCTGGTGTTTGATTCCCAACAGCTATCAAACAGCTGCTGGAACAGATTTCCAGTAATCAAGTCCCATGGCCATGCCTATGACCATGGCTCTACAGCGGCAGGATGCTGCAGACAGGCTGTGGACATACTCCTCAGCACAGAAAATCTGGGGTCAGATTTAAGTGTCTGTAATTCATGATTCCTTTTACTAGTGTGTAAGAAACTATGTCTGTAAATCCTCCTAGTAAGAGTCCTGTGGATCAATACCTCATGATTATGGATCACATTTTGTGGTCAAGCAGTGAACCAACTTTTAGCTTGTCTAGGTTAGTGTCATGTTAGTTCTCTGTGTAGTGTGTAAAATGTCTTTTAGGCAAGATGTTGTGTGGTCTAGTGTTTCTTGCACATTGGACTAGCTCAAGCAGATGCTGTTGGCAGAGTTGTATTTATCAACCATACCCCTACACCTGTAAAGAAAACTAACCCTAAACCTACCCCAACCCCAAATGAAAGACTTGTTTGACAATATTGAAAGGCATTAATTACATTCTCCTCAATTAATTCTTCTCAAAATTCTCATTAATGGCATTCTAAAATGATAGTTCCATTACTTTATGTAAGGATGATATCAGGCTTATTGTGACCTGTTTTCCTCTTGCCCCTTTAGATTTTGGCATTATACTGGTAGTCTTTCGAAGGCTCTGAGTTGTGCTAATGTTAAAGATCTGTATTGTTGGTGCAGAACATCTTAGCCATTTTGCTGGGTGTATGTTATGTGATGCTACTTAATTTTGAAAATGTCCATCTTCAGCAGGATGCTGCCTTGCTTTTTCTTCAGTTGTAAGTTGTACCTTTTCTATTGTATAAGTGCAATAAATGATTTTTGGAAGTATTGTCTAAATACTAATGCCTATAGATACAAAAGAGAAATCAATCAATCAGTCTTCTAAACCAATTCATGTAGGCATCCACCCAGTTCCTTCCTCACATAACTTCCATTTTCCCCTTTTCTCTTCTGATACTCTTTAAGGTTTTGGTTTTTGTTTTTTTTTTTTTTTTTTTTTTTCTGTTTTATCTTGAGGACAGGGAAATTGCCATAGTAGGGAGCCTTTACTCCAACTTGCAGGTCCCTAAGCTAATGTGTAGTCATGGATGGGTTCTGGTCCATTACATGGATTGAAAATATAAGGAATTGAGAAGGAGGTTCTCCAGTGGGCAGCCCAAATAATAGAATAAAACAAAACTAACTGTAACTGTTGGGACTGTGGCATGAAGATCTTCAGCCTTGTGTATTAGGCTTTCCTTGAGCACTGTTCAGTAGGGGAGCAGAACAGTCCATTCTGGGAGGGTAATGGGGCAAATGATGTATAGCAGAGTATCATCCCCCACCTCTGCTGCAGATGCATCTTCAAGGGATAGACCAATGTTACAGATAGATGTTTAGTGTGAAAAACCCATCAGTGGTGTATAATAACTCTTATGGAAAATGACCATTGTCCAAAATATAAAGAATGTTTAAGTGCTCATTTTGCTCTGTGGGAAAATAAACAGATTTAGGGTGTGTGTATGCATACACATGAATGTAAATATATGGATATATAAATAAATATAGAAGTATGGTTTCCTAAGGGATTCAAAGTATCTCACCTTGAGTTAGCCATTCCTAGTGTAGTGTCAAAGTAAACAAGGCAGCCACTGTGCAGTGTGGTGTGCCAGTATGGGGTTGCACCACCTTATGTGGGCCTTTACATTGCAGCCACAGTTTTTACTTATCACTTGAGGAAGAAATTAAAAGTAAAAATTATCTTCAGAGCTCTGGTAGTGACCAGGCAGGGTCACCTTTTTCCAGGCTGCATATGGTATATTAGATCTGTGTGCCACTGTGCTTTACATGGTTTGAGCAGATTGTGCTAACATTTTCCTGAGTGTCTTTTTTCATATTCCTGCAATTCAAAGTTTTCTATCCATTACCTTTTTTTTTTGGCCATCACTAGATCTTCCTATCTAGCCTCTCTTACAGCAGGCACTAAACTTCAACTCCCCAGAGATAAGTAAAAGTATTTTTCTTCAGACATCCAACTTCATGTCTTACGGTTAGCTCCTTAGAGACAAAGTGAAGCTGGAAATAATGATGCAGGTCTGCAAGGAGCCTTAAAAAAATTGTTTTAGTTAGCATGAGAAATACACAAATTCAACTGCAATAATTAATGTGTTTCATAATATCAGAGTTTCTTCCTCATATCTTCCTCAAGGTGGTGTTGAGATCTTGTATCCCCTTTCCAGCTGGTGACTTCTCTGAGACTTCATCTGCCTGAAAGGCCATTTACCTCAATGAGCCCCTTTCTTCCTGCCAGGATTTCTGTCATTTGTATCACATCTTGCTCTCATTCTCTTCTGCTCTTAATCCCAGTTCTGTTGTCAGCCCTTTTATTTTAATAAACTTTCTAATCTCTTTTAAAACCCCTGTGTATCATCATCTAGTGTCTTTGTTCTGCCTTGGAAAAGATCACTGATCTGCACCCAGGTGCTTGCAGAGAGAGTGAAGAAAACTGGCTTCTCTGAGCTTCAGCTCTCCTCTTGCCTCTGTTTGAAGGTGAATTGCTCATGCTAATGACTCACTATCTTTACTTCCCTGTGGAATTTTAGTTCATTGTGGTAGTTAAAAAGTAATCGAATGACGGTGTACAGACTTCCCTCCACTTTAGGGGACCTGGTGGTGATGATTTATTTATCATTTTTGTTTCAGCAGGAGCTACAAACCCCTGTCAAAGATCAGTGCTCTGCTGTGCACATGAAGGGTGTGCGATGTAATGGAAAGATGGTCTGTGTCTCAGTGAATTTGCAGTTCAGGCACTGAAACGTTTTGCTTTCATGTGCCAGGAGTGTTTGAGGCTGTTTAACTGGAGGAGAAAGGGTGAACTGGGACAGGGGTGCCAATAGCAGGTCCTTTGAGAGATGCTGGGAAAGGAGTCCTTAATGGATTCATACGGTACATTACTTGTGCAGTGGTATGTCAGATGTTAAAAACCCTGGAGTCAAAGGGACAGGCGACAGTAATAGACTTTTCCATTGTTAGCAGGGAGCTAACAATGATTACAAATTGCATCCAGGAGCC
The DNA here is from genome assembly GCA_020086605.1 of Lanius collurio. NCBI lineage: Eukaryota > Metazoa > Chordata > Aves > Passeriformes > Laniidae > Lanius > Lanius collurio. Next base: position 1,609,382 of record JACBWW010000005.1, read on the forward strand.
TGCCAGATAAACAGGTTGAGAGAGAACATGACCAATACAAGAGCAAAGAGTCTTCATTAAAATTATTTCTTCCTGTCATGTGCACAACTGCTTCCCAGAGAGAGGGACTGCGACTGTCTGGATTATGGAAGATCCAGACAAGTGGGATGCAGAGAAAGTTGTCACGCGCTATGACACTGAGTAATGCAAATCAACTCTGTTTCAGGAAAGCCATTTCCATGTCAGCCTCTACATGAAAACTATCCGACTTGAACAAGGGTTTCTTTATGAAGTTAAAAGAATTATTCCTAAGGATTGGAATTTGTCTCTGTCATGGAGGAATGGCCAGAATGGACTTCAAAGTGCAGTCAAAAGATGAGATAATGTGAAACAAGTATTTTTTTTTATAAATAGCCAACAGCCCAGAGAGAGGAGCATGTCAGTTTAAAAAGTATATTTCTGTCTGAACCATCCGACCTGCTGTTTTACAAGGAATGCACAATGTTACTGCATTTTTCAATGATTAAAGAAGGAAAATACCTCTCAGTCCATTCTGCTCAGGGTTTGACACTTCATGCATACCCAGTTGTTGCTAGTTGTGTATAGTGGGTCGCTCAGTCTCCTTAGACTTGAATGGATGATTCAGAGCTCTGGGAAGCTCCAATTGCCTTTGTTTTGCATTTAATCTGGATGGCACTTGGGAGTAACACTTGAACCTGCTTTTTTTTAGTCAGTTTTTCAAGTTCAGAGGATCTCCTTGATGTTTGCTTCCTGCAATCCTTTCATCCAGTCTATTTGAAATTCTGTTTTTCCTTTGCTTTTGTTTGGCATCTATTCAACTGTCTTCTGTTTTGTAGGAACAATTTTCTGCCTTTGTTAGTGGCCCACGTCAGCTTACTTGGGCTGGTGATGGTGGTTGACTGCTCAAGCACACTGAAAGGTGATTGAAATCATTTCACTGCTCCTCCTGCCTTATGCCGGTGGTTGCTAAAGGGTATTCTGCTAGTCCTGGGGTAGGGACTATGCTATGCATGTTCCTTGCTCTATCTGCTGTGTCTATAAGACGAACTCACAATATGAAAAAGACTGAATTACTCGTCTTTTCTGTGAGCTCAACTCTTGCCAGTCCACAGGTACTCAAGAAGTCATGAATAAGATGCAAAGGAAAAAAGGAGGCTGAGTTTATTTTCTGTATTGCCACATTCCTCTGAGCCCCACTTCTTTACTTCCCCTCACTGTTCATGTGTTCATGAACCCTGAGGTTGGAAGGATTTTCTCTTCTTCCCTTCAGAAATTAATGATGTTTCTCCCTGGTGACTCCTGTTCTGTGCTTTGCTTTGATGAAAGGAGCTCCAGATATCCTTTATTTTAATTCTAGTGGTATTAAATCATGGAGCAAAGTAGACCTCTGGACTTGCACTATTTAGATGCATGCATGGTAGCTTCTCTTGTTCAATTCTGAGGCTTTGCCGCCAGCACCAGTGCTATTTTGTGATGTAGCACATTGCCATTTGTTCCCTGAAGCAGTCTTGCTTCCAGTGGGCCTTTCTATGCTACTTCAGGTGTGTGGGTCAGCCACCTGCCAGGACATGGGATCACTCGTCAAGAGGTGCTCGTGCTTCCACTGTACCCTAAAGATGTGAAAATTAAATATGTATATGTGAAGTATAATTTCATAGTTTGTGGTAATTTGGGGGGTTTTTTGTTGTTATAGGGAAAGATGAGAGAAATGGGGGAATGAAAAGCTGAGTAAGAAAAAAAGATATAGGCATCTTACCTCCTCATGGCATCAGAGTACTTTCAAGTCATGGGGAGCAGGCAGTGTCTCCAGTATGAATTTCAAGTTTATCATATGCTGTCTGGTATGTGCAGACATTCTAGCATCTTTCCTGTAATTAAGGGTCAGACAACGTTGTCATTGTCACCCCCGTACTATAATGGATTAGACCCTGCATGAAATAACTAGCTATAAGCTGAGATTTTATGTGTGCTCTCAGACTGAGAGCCAGCACTTCCTTTATTTTCAGTCTGGCTTACTTAATTATAGGTGGGTCTGAGAGCACCACAAATTAAGGCTGTATGATGCTCCCATTATACAACTCTATTTTAAATTGCTTATTGGTTTATAAAACTCCAGGCAGCTAGGGTTGAAGTTTTCTGGGGCTGCTGTCTGTCTTAGGTGGAATTATTGAAAGATTTCAGTTAAAATGAGCTCTATAAATTCTGAGATAAATGCTAAGGAAAAATGTTTGGGTATATTTTGAGAATCTCTTGAGGTTTGGTTTTTTTCATTTTATTATTCTTTAGAAGTAATACTCTGATTTTTATTAGCTTTAAAGCAGGGTTTCAATATTTGGTGAGAGGAGGTGGGCTTTTGTCAATGGATGTACTTTTTGCCTTTCTCATGCAAATTTGGACAAATGGTAAGTCTTTGAAAAATTACAGTTAGCACACATTCACTGGAATATCTTCTGTTTATATATAATTTTAAGCTAATGTTTTCTGATTCTGCCTTTAATAAGCATGTTCCCACCCTCTCTGTGCGTGGAGGGTTGACCAGGTTGGTTGCTCTGAGTGCAGGGACTGAGAGAAGCCTTTCTCTAATGGGATCGTGTTGGGGTGTGATAGCATCAATGGGGCTTGGGCGCAAGAACTGCAAGCAGGGAGCCTGTGCAAACAGTCTGGTGGGAATGGGGTTAGGCAAGGAGAAACTGGGATAAATTGCTGCATGGAGGAGAGCAAATGGCTGAAACAAACCAGTGTGGCACTGTGTTGGGAAGGAATCTTCTGGGGAGCTCATGATGGGAAGTGCTGCAGGGTCTGAGTGAGGGTGGCAGTACAGTCAGCTCCAGTGGGAAGCAGAGACCGGGATTGGTGGCAGGTCCATGGATGAGGAAGAAGAGGGATGTGGCAATTGTGCCAGAGTGATGCCTTAGGCTTTAACTTTTATATTTTTCAAATCCTGTATTGCCTAGTGTGTAACTCTGAAGTTCTTGTAGTCTGTTAACTTCTGCTCTCTCATGCTAGGCAGACATAGCAAAGCCTCTCCGCGCCTGCTCTTCAAGGACACCCAGACTGTGCTAGGCCCAAAAAGCATGAAACAAAAGGCCTCTAAAGGAGGGCAAGTGGAGGGGAATTACATCATTAAACTGAAGCTTTAATTGGAGAATTAACCCTGATATGCAAATGAACCAAACCTATAAAAGTGTGAAGAACTTGTGACCTGTTGTCCATCTTGGGGTCCATCTTGGCAATAGCCTCTGGCTCCCCAGGGGTACCTTTGAAGGCCTTTCAAATAAATACCTACCTTTATTCCCTTATTCTTGTCTAGTCTGTTTCTAGGAGGCCTCTTCAGGCATCGGAGGAGCAGATGAGGGCTCGCTGGTAAGATGTCAACACCCAGAAAGAAGCCTAGAATTTTGGTTTAGGAACTCTTCAGTTCTGTTGTTTTTTTCTCTCTGAGGAAGTATTGAGAGACTCTCTGGCAGGCTGTGCCTCACAGCTCCCTTGTGTGAAAAACAACCTGCTTCTTCCATGAGCTCTTCCATTAGCTCACTTGGCAAAGGTCTCTGCTGTAGTCTAGGGTCTTTTGATGACCCCTGTGGATGCAAAATGATGCAATATGATGTATTTTTGATGAATTTTCTTTTTTTTTTTTTTTTTTTTTTTAATGAGAGCTTACAAAGAAAATTGCTTAAAGACACATTATTGAGGTTGTGAAGTCAAGTCCACACAAGTTAGGAAATGCCAGAACAAAGTTGGCCTGTGGACCATTAAGTCAGGCTCTCTGAACACCATGGAATGAACTCTGGTGCTCTGATCATGTACATCTCTGGTTGATAGGACCTCTGCCACATTCAGTGCATTAGATGGATGGTGGCTCCTTGGGGGTAACTTAAATAAACAGAATTAGTTCATGTGCTGTGTAATCATGAGGTCTGAGCATTCATCCAGAACTGTCTGTAGGAAGGTGAGTTGTCCCTGCACTCTGTTACCGCTGCTCAGTTGAGATTATGAGTGGGGAAGACGCCTCGAGTTTGCTCCTGTTACTTTGTCCCTGCTTTGGTACCTATATTGACAGACTGGTCTCAAAAAAGGGGATAGGACTGTGTTCCCTGTCTCACCTTCAGTTAAGGGAGATGCCTCTGGCCCTAAAGCACTGGGCTTTCTCAGCACAGTGTGACCATGCAAACCTTGTGGCAGCTGGTTCTTAATGGCACTGGGTGGCTCTGCATGTGCTGTTGCTGTTAAAGAATGTGGTACAAGACCTGAACTCTAAAACCAGTTCCCTGACAGCAACAGACACCAGGCAAGTTGTGTGATAGACCATGACCACATGGAATAAAATATGAAAGGCAGCTGAAGTAGGTGTAGAAGGAATGCAATGTGGCTTTGCCTGCACAGCATATCACTACTTGATGTGTTGCTAAATAACATTTTGGGAGTTCAGCCACCATAGCACTGCAACCCCTTTTTGGCCCTATGAAATAATGGACCAGTGGCCTAATGAGTACCTTCTCTATGTCAATGAGAAGCCAGAATGATCAGGCTCCCCAAAAGACTTTCATTCCTCAATTTAAAAATGAAACTGTATGCTGCATCCAGACAATTCTTCCCAGTATATAGGAATGACTGAAGTCCATACAGAAAAGATGCCATGTTTTCTGCAAAGGGAGTTGCATCACTAGGATATGAACTTGCATTACAATTAGGAAGGCTGATAAGGTTGAAACTTAATGTCCTTTTAATTAGGATGTCCATTTGCAAAATTAAGATATGTAATTAGCTGAGGAGAGAGTTAAAAAAAAGTAATGAAATTTCACTGTAGTTTCTGAATGCCATGTTTCTAGCAATGTACCTGTTTTGCAAACTTCAGTCTTCCTGGCTGAAGCAAGAACATTTATGGCCTTGAGGTGGAACCACTTTCTTCTGTATGCCCCACAATATCTGTCTGAATAAACAGGCACTTGAAGAAATTACTCCTTAATAAAGATATGGTGCCAGTGGTCCTAGGGAGTGAATGGAAGGCTTAGTGTGTAGTTCAGGCAGCGGGGCTGGGACGTGAGCTGAGCTTAGCTATCAGCTGTGACCCAGGCTTCCTGCAGACATCGTGTATGGCCTCGTGGATGCACCAGACCTCAGATCTGCTGTGCACAGTCCTACTGGTGAGGAGACTCCTCTTTGTGGTCATGTGGGATGGGGCTCCCACCTCCTTTCCCAAGGTTATATATTGCTATAAGGAGCCAACAGCCTCTACTGCTGTTGACCTCCATCGTTTTGTTTAAAGGTGTTGAGCCAACAAAGAAGGGCTAAAGCTGTGGATTTATGACTCTTGTTCATTTGCTCTTTATTTGGAAAAGTCACCACCCAGTGTGAAGAGGCTGCACTCTGAGAGAGGTGATGAAATATTGTCATTGACCTGCTGTACAGACCATCTGTCTCTCCCAGGGCTACTCTGGAATATGGTGAAGTGTGTTGCTTTTTCTGTGTGGGCTTTTTCATTTAATTGGCCTTGGTTCGCTGCTAATTTTTTAGAACTTAAATCAAAGCAACACCCAAAACTTTAAATACACTGTGACAACCTGAAGCCTTATTACAACCAGTCTCTTGAGACTCGATTCTCTTAAGAGACACTGAGGAAATTGTTTGATGGACCAGAACAGTATGGATTAAAAGATGATTGTTAGCAGATAGATGAGGTATACATTTAATATCGTGCATGTAATTTTGCCTTTTCTGCACACTGTTCCTGATGTGTTTACAAATATTTCAATGAAATAATGTCCTATGATAATTTAGGTTTTGCAGCTGGAAAACATCTGCCCCTGTGGAGGCAGATGGTGTAAGTGTGTGCAATGTCTTTCTTTTTCTTGTGCAATTATGTCAAAATTAAGGCACTGTGAGTGCATGCAAGTGATTAAGGAGAACAAGAGTTACATGGAAGTTCTCATTATCCCCAAAACTGTTATTACAGCCTTACAAATTCATAGTTAAAAAGTATAGATATGTTGAGCTTGAAAATTAAATTGCAGTACTCAAATATCCTTATCCCAAACTGACTAAAGTGTCTCTTGAAGATTAAATTCAGTTCATTCTTAGAGGCATACTTGTGGATATTCAGTATCCCTTTTTGGAGTTATAGTAATAATTTTAATACTCTGAGCTTGATATTCTACACATCTAAGTGTATTTTCGTTCAGCAAATCCCTCCTTTTCCACCCCAGGTACTGCTGGGTGACAGTAAAGGACAATTTGGTAACCTGTGTTGACCAAGGAAGAGGATTTACCTTCCCCATTTATCTCTCTTCTGTTTTCTGAGAGAGTCCTTCAGGACCTTCCTGTCTTTTGGGGATGGACAGCTAATTTAATTTTGTGGTTTTGTTTTGTTTTTCTTTCAATGAGTACAGTTTCTGGAGGTAATAACCATCGCAGGATACCTTACCTCCTGGGATGGTGTTCACTTTGGCTGCAATACTCACCCACTTGCAAGACCTGTTTCTGTGTGTTCCTTTGTCAGAATGGGACCCGATAATGATTTTCTACCTTAAATATCCTGAGCAGCAGACAAGAGGAAAGGTTTAAGTGATGGCAGCTCTCCAGTGACCCTGCTGCAGTATTCATAAAGCAAAATTTCCCAGAGAGGGCTGGGAGCAGAAAGTCTGTAGGGAGCTTTGGGATGATATCAGTGTTTTGGTGAGACTGTGCTCCCAGGGATAATTGTGTATTTTTTCATGAGCAATCATTGTAAATGTTGGGGAGGCTACCTTTATTTTGTGTATTATCACTACTCTGTGAGCAAACTACATCCCAGTGTTAACTGGAATCTGGTATGGGTATATGTAAATAGAGGCAAATAGGTAAAAATGCATGGTGATCGTCTCTTGTTTGGCAGGAGTGATTTCCATTATGTCAGCAAAATACTTTGTTTTCCCGGTCAGTCTTGGAAAAAATAATGCACCACCCAACAATGAGATTAAATACATCACTTTTTTTTTAATCTCTGTGTCCCAGTTTATAGCTTTTCAGATATTATTAGGTTGTGTATTACTTAGATGTAAAAGGAATGACACAATTTCTCTATTGGAAGAAATTTGGGGTAATTTCAACACTATGTTGAACTCCACGATGCACAATTGGAAACTGTGTAATCTTGTCCTCTACAGAAATTGATGACCCTCAATGATCGACTGTGTAACACTTTTTCTCTCAGTACTGACCAGTACTGACCTGGCTGGAAATGGCTAGTTCTGTTGATTTCATATCCTTCACAACTTATATTAATTATCTGTTTCTTTTTTATTTTTTTTTTAAATGGAGTTTTGTGGAGAGAAGTTAGTATTTTAGAGACTTTTTATCTGCCATGCTGGCCTACAGGAATGTGCTTGGCACTAACTTTCTTTTAACAGTTGTGTTTAATATATACAGGGAGCATTTAGCTCTCCGAGGCCATCTGAATATCTTCAAAGGGTTATTGCATTGTTTATCAATCTACTTCATAACTGCTGTTCCTCTGGTTCATTTTGATGTCTTGTCACTTCATTCAAAATACAATGCCAAGCTTTTAAATTAATAATTGTGCAGGAAGCCACGCTTGTATAAATATTAGAGGGTGTTTCTCTTTTGAGTGAGAATGTGCCAGATTGTCCAGTAAATATTGCTGCCATCAGAGCTTTATCCTTTTCATACCACTTACTTTGCAAAGACTCAGTCCTCTCTTCCTCTTAGGAAAGCTGAAGTGTCTGGGGTTTTATCTTTTCAGTTTTATAACAGTGTAAACTCTTATTCTGCCATTAGAAGCTTACAGGCTAGTCCCCTGATTAAGAAAATAAATTTGATTAATTTTCTTTCCTTTCCTTTAATGTTTTCCAGGTATTTCTCTTACATTTGGTAAATTGACTAGATAAAAGTATGTGTTGATTCCCTTCACCAACCCCCCATTAATTTATTCTATCACCTTTTGAAGGTTTTTAAACTTCTGGAGTAGACAATGGTCTGTGGCAAGGAGTTCCATAGTTAATGTATTTATTTCTTGGAAAAGTGTTTCATTTTTAATCCTGTCACCTGAATATTCATTTGTGGATTTTCATACTATATTTTTAATTTGTGGGTAATAACTCTTCATTTATTTTTTAAGCCTTGCAGGATATTAAATGTATTTGTCATAACCTGCCTCAGTTGCTTCTTTTTCCCATGACTAAGATTATAGCCTGTCAGCTTATTTCTTGTACAGAAGCAGTTCATTATCTTTGGTTATCTTGGTCACCTCTTAGTATCTCTTCTATTTCTAGATTTTGCATTTGATTTAGCCTTTCTGGTCCATTGGGTGATCTTCTACTGTCACTGTGTACCCACAGCAACAGCAGGAGGTTTCCTGATACCAGAATAATTTTTGTGATAAAGTAATGTAGAAGTGTGTTAAGTGGCAGAGTGAGAAATAAGACTTCCCACTGGTGATAAGGCAGGCTTGGAACTGTTTCCTTTAGATGTACATCTTCTCCAGACAAATGGCTTTGCCTACAAGGCCACCCTGCCTGTTTGCACTTGCCCAGCTTCTAGCCCACCTTCCCTTCCCAGCAGCGAAACCTAGACACTGTTTTCCCAGTGCCCTTTGGATGCTGCTCTGAGTTACTGGCCAAGTGTGTGTCATGGGGGTGCTGAGGGACTAAATCACATAAATTGGCCTGTTTGAGTCATCAGCCTCTTCTCAAAAGGCAGGGGTTTGTGCCACAGAGCCATGAGATTCATGTGTTGCTGATGTTCACTGTGTATAATACAGGATATTTTTTCTTGTCTCTTTTTCTTTTCTTTATTTCTTTTCCTTTTTTTTTTTAAGAAGTTCATAACATACTCTTCTCTCTCTGTCCCCTACCCAAAATAATGAGAATGAGCTGAAATACTGCAGAGATGAGGGGAAGCTTTTAATATTTAAGGCTGCAGAAAGTAAGCTGTTCCATTAGAAATGGTCAAGGTTAAGGCTGT